>JAPKLW010000311.1:373838-516611 GCA_026898455.1 Plectranthus barbatus
AATGTAACGTGGCCCCAAATTGGGAAGGTCAGTTGGGGGCGTTACAGGAAACTTGTGCGCGATGAGTTAGAGATTCTAGCGTATTTGGAGTACGTTAAAATCAACAACTTGCACCCGAGAGCTCCGTTTCTTTCAACGAGCTAGGGTATGGTAGAGAATGATTTATGGGAATTATAGAAACAATCGGAATGAGATTCCGATACCCGTGGAATATTTTATGATTTTTCGAACTATTAAGTTCGGGGCGAAAACGGAGAAATTCCAGAAATTGTAGAATTTAACCCACGAGTAGAACTCGTAATTTAGAATATTTCCATGGATTTCCATTTTCTAAATTAGACAATGAATATTGAATTAAAAATCAACGAAGGTTAAATAACGGGATTATTACACGAAACAACGAATCCGGAGCTGCGACGAGTGGGATCATGCCACGTGGCACCCCCATCACTCCCACATGCCTCCCACGTGACCACCAATTATTGTGAGTGTGTATTGCGGTGCAAGTTTGCATTTTTCGATCAGATTCATTCAGCTGCTGCCATTCACTCACCACATTCTCTCTCCCCGTAAACCAAAACCCCCGACCCCGTCGCCTTCCTCCCTATTTTTCGGCCAAACCACCGCGAATCAGCCTTCCACTATAAAAGACCGATTAAAGTACATGACAAGAGCTTTCTAAATATTACTCATACGCGCGATTTGGTTGAGAAACGAGAGAGATACAGCCGTGTTTATAGAGGCTGTTGGTAGGTGCCGATTCCGCAAAAACTGCTTCGTGCCTCCATCTTCATGCGCAATTTTCGGAGCGATGGAGCAAGAATCTGACCCTAATTTATGAATACCAAACGAAGATGGTGCTTCAGGCTTTCTACGGCAGCTGGAAACACTCCGATCCGATGTGTATCGAGGGAGATACAGCCCCATTTACAGGCCCCACCGGTAAGTTTTTTCGGCACCGTAACCTTCGTTGAAAATCTGACCAAATGTTGATGGATCTGTGTTTGAGCTGTATATTCTTGTTTCCTCATGTTATTAGGAATACTTTGGTTGTCTTGGATCATCACCCCAGCCGCCCGATCGCCGGAAACCACCGTGGACCGCCATTATTGAAGGTGAGGGTTTCCACCTTCTTTCTTCACCAAGTTCTTGCATTCCACCCGTTTAATTCACAATCTAAGCGTGTATTTAGCATCTAGGATTGTTCCTTAACATGTTTCGATGCTTGGGTGATGTTGTGGGGGCTTGGGATGGCCGGAAACGATCGGAAATGGCTGGAGAAAAACAGCCGTGTCGCACACTCGCGGCAGCTGCTGTTGGCGACCTTCCGTCGATCGACGGGGCCCCGCCGTCGATCGACGCAGCCATCGTCGATTGACGGCGCCACGGCTGTGTCCTGCTTTCGTGTTTTCTTCGCCCATTTTCAATCTGATTCGATTTATTTTCGACGCATGACTATTTATATCAGTTCTGAGGCTATTAATGTTTGAATATGTGCAAATTGAACTGATTTCGAACGTTGGGATTCAACTATAATAAATCATGCAAGTACTATTACGTGTTGAAGTGTTTAATCCATTTTCAAACTCTGAATTGGTTAATTATTTAACCATGGATTGTTTTCTGAGATGAGGGAATTTGGGTAAGTTCATGAATGTCCGAATGTACGGGCAATGCATGTTAGGTAGCTAGGATTATGTTTGTCTCGTCGTAAAGTCAGTTTGCCTTAGAACCTGAATTATGCGAAGATATCAGCTGGGGTGCTAATTTATGCTACGTAGATAATCCACCTAATTTGTTGTATTCTCCTGTGTTGTCAATTGAAGGAAACACAGGGTAACTGGAGAGCTTTTCAATCACAAATCAACTTACTTGCGTCGTATCTATAAGCTGTCAAGGTGGGGACTATTTTCTGTAAAAATCAAAATGCCTTTTAAACTATAAGCTTTGTTTTTCTGAAAAGCATGCAAAATATTTTGTTTTAAATCGATTGTCTATGCCAAACTATTTTGATTTCACATCTGTTCCTCTGGTCAAACATAGTTGACCAGGAGATTGGGTTTAACGAGGATAGAACCAGGTTTCGAAGAAATCCTGAGCCAAGACTCTTAAACCCTGGGGGCATTGATCCTCCGTTGTCTCGAGTCAAGCTCAGACTTGGTCACTCAATGGAGTATTAATACCTCCAGAGAAATAAGGTGGGAGACACACTGTGTCTTAAATCGATCGGGTCTCAATGCGGTGAGTTCAGAGACCAGTGCACTAAATGATGACAGTGGGTCGAGTGGTTCGGCCATTCCCAATTGTTCATCGTGATTCGGAAGTAGGCCAACTTCCAATCACACCACGGTAAAACATATATTGATTTCATTTGAGTGAATCTGCATGCAGTGATAAAACATTTTGGATAAACACGACAATTGTTTCCTTAAAACCCCGTGGCTTATCTGTGTGTGGCATAGCATTCATATCTATAAATGTACGTTTTCGGGCATGTCTCCACAGGGTACCTTGGTACTCAGCCCCTCGCATTATTTTTAAAATGCGCAGGTTAACAGCAGCGATGCGGATGCGGAAGTGTAGAGGGCATGACTTCCGGAGCAAGAACCTTGATCCTGAGATATGCATCTTCATATGCATATCTCCACTGCGTAACTCTCTGCTGCAAGAAACTCTGATCTTATTTTCCTTCCCTGTTTGTGATAACAAATGAGAACCGAACTACTTGTTATTGTCGTTTATTCGTACTCTATGTATACAAGGTTGCATTCCTCGTTACAACTATGTTTATCCTAGTCTTGTTGTTAAATTCATTGGGTGTGGATCATTCTCTATGCTTGTTTTGTTCAAGTCTTCCGCTGTTTAAACCACCCAACTCACTGTAGCGCGCCCCTAAGTTGGGAAGGATAACAGGCGGTGTTACAACTTAGATTAGTATTTTAGATTTATAATTTTTATTCCAAATTTCAAAACTAATTTTTCTCCACCTCAAAATGATATTATTCAAAAATTTGAAAATCTATATAATATATTAAATGAAATAGTCTAGAATAAATGTACCCTCCAAATATTTTTCATGTTAATTTTATATTATTTTTATTATATTTTAGATATGCAATAACTAACAACAAAAATATGAAAGAAATTATATTTGTCATTTTTTCTATAAAACATCAAATTTCAACAATTCATTATATTTATTATTTTTTAAATAATGGAAGTATAATTTTGTAACGCCCCCAACTGACCTTCCCAATTTGGGGCCACGTTACATTGATGTTTCAGGTTTTGTCAAACGCACTTCAAGAAATAATAAGCGGAAGACTTTAATTTAATTAAAATATAAAAGTATTCAACAAAAGTACTTCGAGTCAAGATTAAATAACAGTATCCAAAAGTTAAGTATTTAAAAAAAGGAAGGAAGTTCAGAGAGTGTAGCAGCGTATGTGTAGCGTGATGGTGACATGTATGTGAAGATACATGTCAGAGGATCTATTAACTTTCAACATAACTTCTTTACTCCTCCAGCTTACACCCGCTACTTCCATCCATGCTGCTTAATCTGCACGTTTTAGAAATAACGCGAGGGGCTGAGTACTTTCGTACCCAATGAGAAACATGCCCGAAATCATACATTTATATAGGAAACATGTTATGCAACTCACACAGATAGACATGGGGTTTTGTTGAAAAGATCCATGCTATCTAAATCATTTTATTTTCACGCACGTGCTTTTTATGTGTTATTATATCCGTTTCAGGTTTGTAACTGGAAGTTGGCCGGCTTCCGAGTTACGATGATCAGTTAGGAATGTAACACATTCAACATACTGTCATCTGAGTGCACTAGTCTCAGCAATCCATTTTGAGACCCGATCGTTTAATATTCAACATTCACAATCACCATAATCAATTTCACCCACAATTCCACATCCAAGTACCACAATTTCCACCTTATATCTTCAAAAATCCCAATCATATGGAGTCGCTACTCCATACTACTAAATGAGTTCAAGCTCAGTTATGGGAACCTGGTTCCAAACTCATTTATTAATCTCTCTTGTCGATGGGAACCGACAGAGGACAAAAACGAGCTCTTCAGAGCTTTATCTTCAAGTGTAAAACCACTGATGACGCCATTTGGGGTTGCTTTGACAATCAAGTGGTTTGTTGGACTCCGGCCTTCTTCTCTCAAAAGTTTGGCCTTCCTCGGGGTCCCACTCGTGTTATGGATGTCTACCGCCATTTGACTGCTCCAGAGTTCGGTTACTGGGATAAGTGGAGGCAGTCCAACATCTATGACTTTTCACCAATTCCATCATGTTTGGAGTTGAAAGAAGAGTATAGAGTCATTTTTGACATTGTTAGCAATGTCACTTTTGGAGTCCCTGCTGACAACTATGTGTTCAACCCAAGGATTTGGAGGGCCATGATGGCCATTGATTCGGAGATGAAGGACGTTGATTGGGCGGAGTTCTTCTTTGATGGGGTGAAGAGATGCATCGATCTCTTTCCTCAGTTTCCTCTGCCAACTGCCATGCAGTTGAGTTGGTTGCTTGAGCAGACGTTCCCTCATCTTGTTTCTGAATGTATCCCTTTGATGGGATTCGACTTCTATCCCTTGAGGGCTCACTTCCCTAACTCGGGTTGAAGACTGTTCCGAGCTCTCCTCCTTTTGGCGTCCTTATTAAGCATTGTCAGATTTGTAGCAACAAAATGGTGTAGTGGATGATGTATTTGATCTTTTCTTCTTGGTTGAGACGTGTAACTTTTTGAAATCTGCTGTCCTTTTGTTTAATGAATTATGCTGAAGTAGATTTTTTCTTCAAATCCTCTGTCGTGTAGACTCTCTTCAACTGTTTTCATGATATTTTTCAACATTTCATAATGTCAAGATATCTTCGGCAGACAGAAATAATAACGTCCAGAATGTGATATATATCAAGCTTTAAGAGTATCCATATAGAAAGAATGAGAGCTAGGACTCATTCATCCACAACTTCATCTAATTCCATCAATCCAAGCTTTAAACATAATTCTTTAAATCTGGCTTCTGGAAGTGGTTTTGTGAATATATCAGCTATCTGATCTTCGGTGCATATGTAACGGACATCGATATCTTTCTTCTCCTGATGATCTCGTATGAAGTGATGACGAATATCGATATGCTTGGTCCGAGAGTGATGAACAGGATTCTTTGTGATACACATAGCACTATTGTTGTCGCAGTAGATAGGCACACATTCGGGAGGGATCCCGTAATCTTGCAATTGTTGTCTTATCCAGAGAATTTGCGAACAACAGCTAGCAGCAGCCACATACTTTGCTTCCGTGGTAGATGTAGCGACAGAGTGTTGCTTTTTGCTGAACCAACTAATGAGCTTGTGTCCCAGAAATTGACACGTTCCACTCGTGCTTTTCCTGTCAATCTTGCATTCTCCAAAATCAGAGTCCGAGTATCCACTCAGAGCAAGATTGTCTTCTCTAGGATACCAAATACCGAGACCTTCTGTGCACTTCAAATAGCGAACAATCCGCTTAGCAGTGTCTAGATGTGCCTTCTTAGGATTGGCTTGATATCTAGCACATAACCCGACGGCATAAGATATATCAGGTCTGCTGGCGGTGAGATATAAGAGTGAACCTATAATTCCTCTGTAAAGAGTAGGATTCACATCTCCTTCTTCTCTTTCAAGTGCGGCAATACATGTCGTACTTATTGGAATCCGCAAACTCTTTGTCTTCTCGAGGCAGTATTTTGCAATCAAATCGCGAATATACTTCTTCTGATGAATGAAAATCCCTTATCTGGATTGTTGAACTTGTAATCCGAGAAAGTAGGACATCTTTCCCATCATACTCATCTGGAAGTTGCTGGTCATGAGCTTTGAAAACTTGTCACATAACTCTTGATTTCTAGAACCAAAAATGATGTCATCTACGTATATTTGCACCAGCAAAATATCTCCTTGGTCTTCAATGCGAAAGAGGGTTTGATCAATTCTCCCTTTCTGAAAACCATTCTTCAACAAGAATTTTGAAAGAGTTCCATACCAAGCTCTCGGTGCTTGTTTCAATCCATAGAGAGCCTTCTTAAGTCTGTATACTTGATTGCCGTGTTCGAACCCTGGTGGTTGCTCGACATAGACTTCTTCCTTCAGCTCACCATTTAGAAAGGCACTTTTCACATCCATCTGCATTACGTCGAACTCATGATGTGCAGCGTACGCGAGGAATAAACAAATGGCCTCCAGCCTTGCTACCGGAGCAAATGTTTCGTCATAATCTATCCCTTCACATTGCCTGTACCCTTTAGCTACGAGTCTCGCCTTATTTCTGACAACCGTGCCAGACTCATCTTTCTTGTTTTTGAATACCCATTTCGTGCCAATAACACTTTGATGTTCGGGTCGGTCTACTAGCTCCCACACATTGTTTCGTGTCATTTCTGCTAGTTCTTCATGCATAGCATTCACCCAATCCGGATCTAGTAGAGCGTCTTCGATCTTTTTGGGTTCTTCGCTGGAGATATAACATGCTAACATAGCGTTGCCTTGTCTTGTCATCATAGGATTATTGATATTGCCTATGACATCTTGAGGAGGGTGGGCACGCAACCATGTTGGTCTGATAGTTCTGATCATATTTCCTTCCCTTGCGAGGCCATCGTCTTGTACATTATTCTTCATAGTATCCTCCTGGTGTTCAGCATCTGGATTAACTTCCGCAGGAATAACTTCCACAGAATTTCCTGGAACAGGAACTTCTTCAGCAGTGTCTTCGGTAATTGGAATCTCAGCAGCACCTACAGCACCGTCTTCCACAGGAGCTTAGTCAGCAGCCTCTTGAGCCGGTGGAATCTCAGTCGCGCCTTTGCCAAGATCTTCACGAGTTTCCGTCTTTTCCCAGAAGGGAATGTCCTTGGTAGTCTCTTTCTCTTCATCGTCAAGCACCTCTAGAATAACTGATTCGGTTAAGATGTTTGTAAGTTTGGCCTCAGCATGATCATTAGCATCACTGGCCTTGTCAGCAGTTTGGTCCTCTGCTGCGTGCGTCTCGTTTGGATTACATTCATTCATAGACTTAGTCGGATCAATACTCATATTCTCGAGAGAATTTAGAAGTGTTTGATCATTGACATCATTAGTCTCATGATTGCTATCCTTTCCTCCTTTGTTTTCACTGCGCAATAAGGTAGACACATCAAAAATAACATTGCATGTTATTTCCACAATGCCAGTAATCTTATTTAATATCCTATATCCTTTATGAGTGGGATGTCCATAACCAAGGAGTACACCCTCGTCAGACTTAGGTGAAAAGGTATTAAGTTTAGATTTACCGTTATTGTGAATATAACATGTAGAACCAAAAGCACGTAGATGAGTTATGGAGGGCTTACGACCGTGGTACACTTCATAGGGAGTCTTGTTAAATCTGCTTGTGATAGCACTCCTATTCTGTGTGTAACAGGCCGTCATGACTGCTTCACCCCAGTATTTAGCAGGAAGTTTAGAATCTGCTAACATTGAGCGAACTGCTTCCTTCAGCGTCTGATTCCTCCTTTCTGCTAAACCATTCTGCTGAGGAGTCCTTGCTGTAGATTTTTCGTGTGATATTCCAGCTTCAGCACAGAAATCCATCAGCACTCCATTACAGAATTCTGTTCCATTATCAGATCGAATTCGCTTCACAGTAACTTCTTTACTGTTTTGCTCCTTGAGAATCAGTTCTGGCAGAATAAGCTTCACTTCGTCCTTTGTCCTTAATAGACGTACCCATGTGTACCTGGAGAAATCATCAACCACCACTAGTGTATATAAACGTTTACTTACAGTGGGTGGTGTGACTGGACCAAAGAGATCCATATGAAGTAATTCCATAACCCTTTGTGATGTCTCCTTTTCAGGATTTGTTTTGAAGGATGATTTAGACTGCTTTCCCTGTTGACATGATTTGCATATTCCTTCTTTGCAGAAAGTCTCATTTGTTAGACCTATAACAAGCTTATTTTTGGCAAGATGGTTAATAGTTTTGAAATTTAAATGATTGAACCTCTTATGCCATAGCCATGTTGTTTCCTCTTTGTTGAGAGCTATAAAGCAGGAATGTTGTTGACCGCTTTGCCAATCAACAATATATAATCCACCCTTGTGGATGCCTCGTAGTTTTACTTCTCCTGAAATAGCATCAACAACAGTACAACCAGTATTCATAAAAGATATGATATACCCATTTTCACACGGTTGACTTATGCTGAGTAGATTATGCTTTAGGTTGGAGACGAGTGCTACGTTGATGATTCTTAATCCGTTCCTTTCAATGCATCCTCGTCCAATAACTTCTCCTTCACTGTTGTCTCCGAACTTGACCTTTGGACCGTTGAATAGTCTTCTTATGTCTGAGAATAATTCTTCGTTTCCGGTCATATGAGCAGAGCAACCGCTGTCCAGGACCAATTCATTGGATATGCACGTTCCCGTAGCTATGGAGTCCTGTTCCTGCAAGTGAATCAAGTGGATTTAGGTACCCGCTTAGTGTCGGGTCCTGCAGGATTAGCGTGAAGCATAGTTCCTTTCGGAACCCACATCATAGTGATTTTTAAGACTTTTGTCTTGGTTTCACTATTGATCACTTTCTTGACCTTTGGCTTAAAATTTTTAACATTTCTATTTCTAGGTGAATGATTGTACTTAGCCGTCCTTGCCCTTGTAAATGAATGTAGAATGGGCTCAGGCTTTGTATAGACATTTCTTCTATGCAGTGTATTCTGCTGGTAATTAGGTCTCACAGCATTGTACTGCGCAGGCCTTCTCTGATGAAAATTAGGATGTACTATCCTTGCGTTGAAATCAGAACGCTCAGTACTCCTTGAGTTCGCTGAGTAAGGTTTAGCGTATGCTCTTGGATTCCTCTGCTGAGGTCTATCAAATACTTGCCTATCATTCATCCTTTGATTCTTCTGCGGAGGCTTAGAGTTGCGTCCAGCATTTATCCTTGGGATCCTCTGCTGAGGTCCACTGGATAAAGGTTTAGCAAACTCTGACCTCTGCTGAGATCCAGCAGATGAACTATTGGCTATTTTTGATATAGACCTCTGCTGAGCTCCAACGGGCACATTCTGCTGGAGTCTGTTCTTTGGTTTAGCTATTGGCTTAGTAGACAAAGTTTCAGCAGAAACTACTCCTTTACCTTTTTCAGCAGAGCTAAGTCCAGCAGATACAAACAAGATCGGATTCTGTTTAAAAGAATTATCATTGGGTTTTGACATTCTTTTTGATGATTCGCATCCAAGTCCAGACTTATCATAGTGACGTCTTTGACTACTTACAAGGGCATTGAGAGCAGCCCTGCTGGATGCGTACATGCAAATACAGTCCTCTTTGGGTTTATTTTTTAATGCATGATTCTCTTTTTCTAAAGTTTGAAATTTTTTCTGACAAATGAGAGAAATCTGCTTTTAATTTTAAGAGTTCTTCACTTTCTAACCTCAGTCTCTCGACTTCCTCGGTTAAATTTGTAATTTGAAGTTTTAGTGAGGCATTTTCCCCAACAATTTCATTTTTTATCTCATACATTTTTGCAAATTCTATTGATAACTGTACTAAGTAGTCTTCTTCGGAATCAAAATGTGATTCCTCCGACTTGTCTATGATTTGATTGCTAGATGAATTTGTTGATAATACCTTTGTTTCCTCAGCAGCGAGAGCTGATTCATTGGTTTCTTCAGCATCGTTGTCCGCATCAGCAAACTGATCTTCAGTGATGTTTGCCATCAACACGAACAATGCTTCTTCGCTATCTTTTTCTTCTGAAGAACAGTAAAACTCTTCCTCATCAGCAATCTCCGTCCTGGTCAGCAACGCCTTGGTTACGACTTTCGTAGCGCGTCTTTCAAATCGTTGCTTCAGGCGATCTCGTTCTTCTTTGCTACCTTCGGGCAATCATGCTTCAAGTGATCTGGAGAGCCACATTCAAAACAAGTTCTAATTTTTCGCTCTACTGAGCGGTTAGATGTTGATGATGGGATCTCTTTCGCCTCCTTTTCAGCTTTTGCTTCATTTAGCATCCTCTGCATCTTCTTCATTTGTTCTTCCAGTTCATTGATCTTTAGATCAATTGCTTGTGTACCTGTACTGGAAGTACTTTCTTTCGAGGGTGATGCTGGAGTAGGTCTTTCCGGTTTGTAGAAGGGCCTTTTTGTCTTGAATTTGTTGTAGTCCTTCTTAGCGAAGTACGCTAAGTCCTCAGTGTTGCCAACATAATTTGAAGCGGCTTGTGCTACAGCTGTTTCATTTTTCTTCGACTGTTGTATGATAAATTAGTGAGCTTTAAGTTGAGCAAATACCTCAGACGTAGTCATGCTGTTGAGATCTTTTTCACTCAGACTTGTTACTTTTGCGAACCAGTCATCTCTTGGATATAGTTTGGAAATGATTTTATTGTTCATCTCTCCATTGTCATACTTCTTTCCAAGACTCCTGAGTTCTCCAATTATTGTGTTGAAGCGTTCCTCCATGATTTGAATGGTTTCTCCTGCACACATAAAGAAGGATTCGTATTTGTCTACAGCTACCTGTAGTTTGTTGCGTTTCATTTGATCCGTCTCCTGAGAAGACTCGCACACGTAGTCCCACATTTCCTTAGCAGTTTCAAAATCAAGCGCTTTTTCTTTCATCAGCTTCGGAAGGGAATCAAGAATTAGTTTCTTCGCCACGTGCTCAAGTTGAGCTCTCTTTTTGTCTTCGCTTGTGTATTCATCAAATGATTTGGGAACCATTTCGGGTCTTGGAAGTCTTGGTTCTCCTTCATCAGCACCTTCAACACGCCCTTGTCCTATAAAGGTGTTAGCTTTCATAATCTGAATAGGACCTCTTACCAGTACATCCGCCATCTCAGGATGTATGCTCTGAAGTTGTATGAGAGCCATCTTCTTCCATGATGAAAAGTTCTCTCTGTCATACTGTCCAAGGGAATGGTTCATCATTTTGTATGCTCCTTGAATGGTTTCCTGAGCTGAGTAGATAAAGCAGGAATAAAAGTGCAAGGAAAATGATAGATCTGGTCACAGGTGACTCAGAAACGGAGAGTCTGGTATGACCTCCGCTCTGATACCACTTGTTGGTCCCGAAATATCAGAGTTGTCGTGTTGATAACTTAGCACGAAATGCAGCGGAATAGTTTTATATCTCTTGCACTTATCGTTGTTTTTCAAAAGTTAGCTAGCTCAAGTTATGTCTTAAGTTTGTGTTCAGATATACTCTAGCAACTCTGTTGCTAGGTTTCAAAACAATCTTGGAACAGTAATATAATAAAACAGTAAATGAACACCAAATTTTATAGTGGTTCAATCCAAATGATCTACGTCCACTCCTTAGCCAAAACGCTAAGAATTCCACTAGAAAAGTATACAGATTACAAGGAATCGCCTTTCCAGTTAAGTAGGCATTGAGCTTTCGGCCTGGCTACTTGACAGCTATCCTCCGTTGATCTGAACTTCTACGATAAGGTTCATCTGGGTCAAGGGCACACCTTCAAAACTCCCGCCTTGCCTGTGGTGAAAGTTTTATAGTCACTTCCTGACTTTTCTTGAATGCGGCTAAACGCCCGTCTTAGTCTTGACCTTCTCAGGTGTTCGACTGTTGGATTCTTTCTGAAAGGAAAGGAATCCCAATGATTGAACTATTCTTGATTGCGATCAAGAATAACTTCAATGAAGTGTCAGTATATCAAATGAGCGACACTTCTGGTTGTTGGGAGCTTTTAAATGTGCTTTCATGCGGCTCTCAATTGACTACTTTTTTGTTCGTTCACTTTGTCAAAGGAATCTCTTGCTTGAATGTTCGTGAGTGTCTAAAGTGAAAAAAAAGCAGCTGTTAATCTCATTCTTGAGCCTGTCTTTTATAGGTGGAGATTCAAACTTTGAATCTCCTTATCCGTTAGACTCAACGGCTCCTTGATCTGAAAGTGCTTTGTCTGTGACATTCACTTTTGTTTTTGACTTGTACTTTCCTAGCCACTTCGGGAAAGTCTTATCCTTTTGCGTGAGCTTTTTGTCAGAGTCGCAGTCCCGCTTCAAATTTGATTCTTTTGCTTTGGTAAGCTAGAATCTGCTAACAGTATATTCCTTGTGATCCTTTGACTTCCGTTGCTTGCGATTCTTTATTCATTTCTGAAAGGTCCGAATGCTAACGCCTTAGCATTTTGTCTAGCGAGCTTTCAGCCATTTGCTAGTGATCCTCTGTTGGCTTGCTTCTCTAGCAGTTTGTAAGTTGAATGCTGATATCATCGGCTTTGTGTCTGCTAGGGATTCTTCTCAGCACACTAGTCTATTACAACTCAATGTACAACTTATACAGGACTTTACAAAGTGTGCTAGACTCTCTAGATTTCGGCAAATGATCGACCAACTAAATAAGGTTTGATCCAACAAAACCTTTTACAAACAAGTCCTAAGGGAGATTTTAGGGATAATTCCCAACAAATCAACATAACCATTCATATTTTATTTAATCAACATAATATTCACAAATCCGGCATAACTTTTTTTTAGAGAAATAGACTAACATAATTTTAATTAAAAAGTAAAAAATATATAAAAAAATAAAAAGTAAAAAAGTTTATAAAAGAATTAAAAAGAAAACAAGTGAAATTATATATTTATTGTGTGCATGTATAAATTTTTCTATCATAAAGAAAACAATGTAAATTGAATATAATTTGTTATATTCACACGTAAATTAATTATGATAAAATACCTTGAAGTTAAGCTTTAGAAATAAATACCATATTTTTTAATATTTTTACTACCTCTTAATTTATTCATAATATGAATCTCAGTTATAAATAAAGAATTTTATAAATTAAGGAGTTTAATTTAATTAATTTTAAAAATTGAGATAAAAATAGGTCGAAAAAATTAATTTGTTTATGTCAAAATAATTCTAATACGAAATTACAATGTTGCAAAAAAAAGTTTATAATTCATTACAAAATTATTTTAAAATTTTTTATTTGTTAACTGAACGCTAATTTGTTAAATATTATAGATTGTATTATCAGCAAGTTATTTCATATTTTATTTTTTACTATGAAATAAGTTTGTTGATGCTTATCAAATGATTCTATGACATAGATATGTACATGTATGTTTTTTTAACACGTCCACACCCGCATCTTCAGTAAATTTAAAAAATAAATTCAACTTTGTATGAACGCACTTTTATAATAATAATAATAATAATAATAATTTGTCTTCAAACTTTACAATAGGTATTGTTGTAATATAGTCCAAACATAAAAAAAGTTGTTTTATTGAATTAAAAGAAATACTTTAACTTACAACTTTATAATTTTAATCTGTTAACTAAATTATTTTTTCAAAACTTATAATATAAAATTATCGTGTACTTTATAAAATTAAATTATCGGTGTAAATCTAGTTTATTAATATTTGAGATAACGTAATGCTGGGGAAAAAGCAGTTATTCTATAATGGGAGGGAAGCAGTTTTTATAATTTTAAAAAATAATAGAGACTGTATTGTTTTTATTCCTATATTTGAGCATAATGGATAATATTTTATTTAAAAAATAGTTTTAAGTTAAATAATGGAGATTGGACCGTTTTATTTTATTTCACTCCGTCATAGAAAAAAAAATATTTTACATATATGTTAAGTACAGAAATAACTAATTCAATATAAAGTAAAATATTTTTTTCGAGCTATATCTATATATATATTAAAACAATATCGAATGATAAATATGGAAAATTATAGTTCATTAATGATTCATTAATTGATACACCAAATAATTAAAAATTGAAGTTTTGATATTCTTGGAAATAATTGATTTTTCTGATTGGATTTATCAATCATATATTACAAACAAAATTAGTTTTACACAATTAAGGAAATAAATAAATTATTTAAGAAATAGCAATCAATATTACAATTCAATTTATGTATCAAATTCAATTTAATTAATTCAATCACTTTCAACTTTATTTATATATAACACGATTACTTCAAAATATTTGATGATAATATCTTCACATTGATTTGGTAATTAATATTTCATATTTTGAATACGCAGTCTTATTGATTATTTAATTATGAAAAAAACTTCAACGTGCATAAAATAAATGAATCTAATTAAATATATACTTAAGTTATAAATGAGATGAACGTAGAAAATATGTAAATAATAAATCAATGCAACTAAAAGTAATAATATCTATTAAATTTATAATTTTTATTCAATTAATTAATTAATTTAAATCAACACCTCAAAATATCAATTATAAAAAAATAATGGCAAAGTCTCAGATGAGACGGTCTCATCATTTTTATCGTGAGACGAAATTAATAAAATGATGTATTTTTTTTATTGCAAATGATGTTTCACCATTTTTATTGTGATATGAGTTTAATGAAATGATGTATTTCTTTATTGCAAATGATGTATTTCTTTGTTGCAAATAATGTAATTTTTAAAAATGAAATGATGTATTTAACTTATTGAAATGATGTATTAAAATCCGTCTCACAATAAAAAAATAGTGAGACCGTCTCTCAGGAGACCAACTCAAAAATAATTATAAATAATTTGAAAGTGATTTAATTGAAAATTTCTTAGTTTAATAGCAATACATGATTAATTACTTCTAGAATCATATTTTTTGTAATCGAAAATTATTCACATATTTAACTAAAATGTTAAGAATCTATTCACATATATTATATTTCTAATATAATATCATACTCAATAGGAAATTAATGCACATTAATGCAAGTAAAGATATGATTCTATTTTCATATATACATTGATATAAATATCAAATATTTATATATTCAATATTTGAAAATTTTAATAGAAAATGTCTAATTTTAAATGTTTACACATAGGAAAGTAAATTTCTACATTAATATGTTTCGTCCTTTTTTTTCCTCAATTATCATTAATCATAATCACAATATTTAATCATACCAAAAAATACATAAATTATTATTTGAATATTGCAAAATAATATGTTAATTATAGTATATAATTAATTAAATATGAAATTAGAATAAATGAATTGTATAATCAATCAATCAATCAAGATTGACTTTCAATTAATGAAATTAAAAACTTAACGTTTTTAGTCATTAATTATCCTTATAAATACACTTTATAGATAATTTCATTAACAATCATTTTCGCTCTCTTGAGAGAACTATGAAATATATTTTATCATTACCGATATGCAATTTATTTGTTATATACTTCTTATTTGAGAGTGATGCAGGTTCTAATGCAAGTTGTTGAAGGTTGCACACATAACAACTCCAGCTTCATATAATTGCAGACGTATTTTTGCTCTTATATACGTCAAACTTGATTAGAGTGAACGATTTGTGTTGAGTGAAGTTTCTTTTGTAACTTGATTTCTTGATTCAATACAAGTAAGTTTACTAGCCTATGTGGAACTTAACCTTTGAAGAAGGTTGAACCCTATATATAAATGGATTGGCTTCTTGAGAGTTGATGTTGCATTTCTTGCAGTTAGTATTTGATCAAAAGAGAATCATGAAGAGTTTTTTGTTTATGAAAATGTAATAGACTATTAGATTTATTTTCGTTTCTTTGTTAGTGAATTTTGTTTATTTGTTCTTTCGATCATGGATTTTTGTTGAATTGAATACATTATTTAGATTGAAGAATTAGTGTCTCTTTCATTATTCAAACCCGGCTTTAAAGTTGTGGTCATCGGTCATGTATTTTTGTTACTTATTAAGTCACAATAGTACAAGTTGAGAGTTCAAATTCTAATAGTGCATTTTATCACTTTTTTTAATGAATTAGTATTTTTATTTATAATTAAGTAATATTGGGTATTATATAATTATAAAGAAATCGGGGTAAAAAAATTAAATCTTAGAATTACACTATATATTTAGGGAAATATACGTAAACCAAATACATTTATTTTTCCTTAATGTGTGGGATTTATAATCAGTTTTCAAGAAAACGGAAATATTTATCAAATTAAAATTTAGAAATATTTCATATTTATACTTTAAAATCTTTTAAATACATATATTTTGGATATGCCTAAACTAATTTGATTAACTTTTCCTTAATTACTATTTTCCTATAATATGCATGATAATTATAATCAATTTTCAAGAAAAGATATATATAGAATTAAAAATTAGTTACTCTATGCAATTCTATCCTAAAATCTTTAAAATGCATATATTTTGGAATATGCATAATTTATTTGTGGAAATTATTACTTCCATTAGATAAATATTTTGTTCATTATTTTAATATAAATAAGTATAATCATAATCCCAAATTTTAAAGGAATTAGGCATATACAGATTATCAATTATTTCCTAATTTAATTAATTAAAAATTATGTGAGGATACTTATAACCTTCGCGAACTTAACAAAAAAATTACAATTAAACATACTTATAATCGAGTGTATTAGGCATGCACAAAATTCTAACCACTATTAATCATATCAATAACATTTCAACCGATTAGAGATCAAAGTTTGAGATATATAAAGAATGCAATAAATTAAAAATCAAAGAAACAAACAATTTTTTATGATATATTAGTTATGAAAAAGGGAAGATAAAAGATAAGTAAAATGTTAAAATTTAAAGTTTTTCAATAATACAATATTGAAAGTTTTACTCGCAATAAAAGTTAATGAAATTTGTTTAGTATTAAGAATTATAAATTATCATGTAAAACTCATCAACATACATAAAATTATATTATTTACATTAGAGAAATACAATGTTTGTGAACAGAAAATTGATGTATTGAGTCAATGAAGTTAAAAATAGTTAAATACACTGTTTAATAAATATATGTCAATTAATATGACATAAATACTATATAAAAAATTATATACATATCATATAATATTTTGTTTCACACATTTTTTTCACAAATAAAATATTACAATATAAATAATTAAATTCTCACGCATCAGCGTGGGTGCAATACTAGTACTTGTTTAAGTTTAACTCTCATAATTTTTATAATTGAATATTAATTTCGCTATGTGAAAAAAGAAATGGCAATACAATATCTGAACTTAAAGTAAGAATAAACAATAATATAATCATAAAAATGATATTGATAAAAAATAATGAAATTTGAGAAGGTCAGCATAAGTGATTTAGGCGGGTTTTATCCATTAACCCAACCCAAACCTATTTAATTTACCCTAATTAGGATGGATGAACTCATTTGGGTATGAATAAAATCCGCCTAAATCGTTTAAACGTGTCTAACGCAAGATTTTGCCATGAAGTAGTTGAAACTCTGACGAAGCAATAAATCTAATATAATTTAATATACAATCCTCACGTAAATATGAAGTACATCATGAAAATTATATATACACTTAATATTAAATTTGTTCACAAATTAAATAATATATAATTCATTAGAATTTTAACACCATCAGCACAGTATTCCTAATATAATATTATAGTTTAATTCAATGACAATATATCTGGTATTTTTCATAAATTCTTCAAAACTAAAATATAAAAACTCATATTCATTTTTCTAAATTAAATATAGATGATGGAGAAAATTTTGTGTGTATAAAAGCTATTGTAATTATAACTAGATTGCTACCCGTGCGATGTGCGGTTTATATGTTTGTTTAATGAATTTATATTATATGTATATAATATAATTATGATAACTGAAATTTAGAGCATATAAAAGTAACTAATGAAATGATCTAATGTTATGAAAATTGATCTTTTACATATGAATATTAAATTTTATTTCAAATTCTGAAAAACTTATACACAATATTTGAAGTTTTTGACAAACTGTTGTTCTCTTTGTCATAAACTAACATCTTTAATCCAACGCGACTTGTGATCTTAGACACATCTACATACCACTATACATGGGCAAATATTGGTTTGCTGAGTAAAATTCATACATGTGAAAGTGACTGTCCCTGGCTCTTATTTATTGTCATAGCATATGATACTTGTATTGGAATTTGTCTTAGCTCAAATTTGAATGGAATTTGAGGATCATATGCAATAATAGTCATCTTGGGGATGAATATCTAATTACCAATATTCTTTCAACTTAAAATATTGGCATCAATTACATGATTACCCAGATGTGTCAAAATCAATCGAGTACCATTGCATGAATTTAAGAATTCTGAAGTGTGCACCTCATTAAGAATGACATATATACTTTCATTCGACACAAGGAATCCAAACTTAAGTATACTTTGCTAATATAGTTATTAAATGATAATATATACTGATTAAGTCTCTAAACCACATCATTTGTAGGTATCAAAATAGCTCTATGCTGCAAAAAAGAAATATCTGTTGATCCAAAACCAATTGCAGGATATATACTATCAACAATAGTTTTAATTAGATCATCATAAAATGTAATGCTAATATCTTCACGAATATCAATAAATCCATCATCATCATTTGGTTGACCCATATTTCCATGCCCTATTGATGCAACTCAATCAACAAATTCTTTAAGTTGTGAATACTATATTTCATCACGAATTACATTCAAATGCATGTTCTTCATCAATCTCAAAATTCACACATGATGTCATAAATATAATGAGTTAATTGTTTCATTAACTACATCACATCTGCTGCCTTTTGGAATGATATGAAAATTTTGTCTGAAATCACCTCCAAACACAACTGTCTTTCCTCCAAAAGGTAGATTATTGCTCTGTGTGTTTTGGAATCGCATTATATCTTTCATCGCCTTATCGAATGCATTATGTGCATAATTCAACTAAGAATCTTTTTTGAAACTATTGAACTAAATATTATGATACATACATCATTGAATCGATTTTTTTTTCATAGTAATCCTCCCTCCATCCGTCTATATCTTCTTTTTCCACCAAAATTCTTCACCAACCTAATTGCACAGATCTAAAAAAAAAGTTGTGAAATATTTATCCAATGTAATGAGTATTTATACACCTCTAAAAATAACAATTAATGTTGATTGGCAAATTAAAATGAGCATACAATCCGCCTCTTGATTGTGTAATAATTATTTCCTTCTATATTTTGTTTAATAATTTGTAGTAACTAAATAAATAATCAATTAAATTATAATCAAGTAAAAGTACTTCAAATACCTACATACCATTGATTGTGTTTGTGATTTGTGTATTTATTTACATAGTTACCATATATATTTTAATTTAATATTTTCGTAAATATTAATTTTTATGAATAAATGATTTCCACAATGTATGAATAACTATTTTTGAAAATTTATTATATGTATTAGCTGTACATTAGGAATAAGTAACGTTACAAAAAAATTTAGCATATCTTTGTGTAACTTTCCAAAGATTGATAAATTATTTATAGAAGGTTTTGAGCGGGAAAAAATAATCTTCAAAGGGTTCCGCTTTTATATATATATAAATAATCTTTCAGGGGTTCCGCTTTTATATATAATAAACTAGTTTTCCTACCGCGCGATATGCGGCGCTTATATATTATTTTTAATATTTTATCAATATTAAATATATGCACCATTTTTTTTTATGTCATATATAAATAATACTAATTTCATTAAAATATATTATATGTTATTAAATTTAAAAAAAAATTATAACTATTTCTTCATGTAGTCAAACATATTGTAAAATTAATATTTGGAAAAGAGTTATATTAACTTTAGATAATGAAATATTAGAATGTTATCGTTGGCACATGCATGATTGAGGTAAACTTATACCTTGATTTTTTTTTTTACTTTCAATTTATTATAAAAAGATATAAAATGTTGAAGTTTAAATGCACCAAAATTTAACTTTTATATTATTATATCAACTTAAATTATGCATAATATATATATATATATATATATATATATATATATATATTATATCTTTGAAAATTCTCTTTAATACAACGAAATCTCATAAAGATTTTGTTGTTGACCATTTTAAGATTATATTATATTTAGAATTAGATTCAATGTTAAAAATCAGTTTAAAATAAATAAAAATGAATAAAAAATAGTCATCTATAAAAATTAATTATTTGTCCCTTGCTTAGGGTAGTAGTGAAAGTATTTTACATATGACCAAGAGGTTATGAGTCCGAACTTCTTAGGGATATCTGAGTGTGTAAGTTTAAATAAATGCATTACTATTAAAAAAAAAAGAAATCAATTAATTATCCACTACTTGGGTGTTGTTGTGAAAGCATGTTACCTGTAATAGGGGTGGGGAAAATAAACCTAAACCGTCAATACGAACCAAACCGTTGGGTTTCGAGCAGTTTGGGTCGGTTCGAAAACACATGCAGTTTCAATTCAGGTTGGATTTTAAATAAATCTTGGGTTATCTGTTTGGTTTAATTTGGGTTCGGTTATTACCGAACTACAATTCATATACGTATATAAATTATTAAATATCTTATATTTATTCATATTATTATATATTCTATGTGTAAATAAATTATAATTTTTATTTTTTACAAAATGCAGAATACAAAGTTACAAACCCAAATTAGTATTTACCCAACGAAACCTTACTCCAGACTCCGTCTCTCAATCCCTCACCCTCAGGCCACAGCCCCTCATCTCACGCACACCGCTCAATCTATATAGGCCCTTGCTCAATCCCTCACCCCTACTCAGCACCTCACGCACGTCGCTCTTTATGTCTTGGCTCGCCATCCCTGTCGCCTCACGCTGCTCGCCAGTCGCTAACTTGGAGCCTCACAGCCCTCGCTCAATCCCTCACCCTCAACCCCCTACTCAGCCCCTCTCGCATGCTGCTTTTTTTATTGTGATTTTGAGATTTTTTTTTTATAGTATTTGGGATTTTTTCGTTTCAAACCAAAATCAAATTAAAATCGATGATTGAGTGCGGTCCACATATTTTGATTCCGGCGTTTCAGGTTAAATTTGCGGGTTTGCGGGTTCAATTAGGATTTCAAAACGAAACACCCCTTGCTCACTCCTAACATGTGATAATTAAAGAGATTATGAGTTCGAGCTTTCCCGGGTGCATCTAAGTGTGAGTTTAAATTAATATATTGTTGTTAGAAAAAGTTATTTATTAAACTTATTCTTAATTTCATACTTAATTACTTTATTTTAAATTTTAAATATAGTGTTCTTTAGTTGTTATATATATATATATATATATATATACTTTGAAAGATTATATCTAGATACACCATGTTGAGGTTCGATTTCACGAGAAAATGGAGCCCTTAGAACTTTATGAGAACATCACAAATAATAACGAAAATCGGGAATAACGAACGAGAATTAAAGATGAAAATCAAATATGCGGCGAATGAAATGGTGCGAATATAACTGCTGTCAATGATGAAAAGAATCTGTAGAGAATTCGGCAGAGTTACGGCTATATTTTGCTAAGAGAGAATAGATGATTGAAAATGGAGCCCCAGACCTCTATTTATAGACAGGATAGGGCCTGGGGCGGGGATCCTAACCCTAGCCGTCATATACCAACGGCTCGCCGCTGATTTCGGAACGGTCACGGGCTTCTCGGGGCGGTTAGGGCTGCAACGGTCGAGCGCCGCCATGCTGCTAGGGTTTCTCTTCTTGGCACGCCTCAATATCGACCCATAAATCTCTTCGATGGTGAGGCTCTCTGCTCTTCGATGGCGAGGCCTTGACTTGCTTTTCAGTGTCTTGTTGTCGTTGGTGGACTAGCTTTACGAGTTGGGCTCGCTTGCGCGGGCTGACTTATCTATTGGGCCAGGGCTCGTGGGCCTGGCCCCAACAATAGCCCTTTTTGGTTGCATGGTCTGTCCGGGACAGGCCGTGGAATCAAAACTACGAGTCGGGACTCGATACAGAGTGCGGAAATTCGAGGTGTCCAAGAGACTATCCTCGGGCCCGGGAGATACTTCCTGAGAGAGTAACTCCGCTAAGGAGTAGCCGGGGTACTACTCCAGGTCAATACGAAGGTTCCTGGAAAGCGCAAGAGTATGACCGTGTAGGGAATACCGGGGTATTGCCCTGCGGGCTAAAGCGTGAGTCCGGGGGGTCACGCGGTTTGGAATCATTCCGGAGAACGTTCTCTTGCATGGAGCGGTGCTCCTATGCGTGCACTCTGTTTAGGCTCCGTAGAGCGCTAGCGGGGTGAGTTATAGCGGATCGTAGGACACATGGTGAGTTCCCATGGGGACTTCTCACATTCCCGTAGAAGGTGTCGATCGCGTTATAGTTCTCCCCGCTACGGGGTTTTGCCGCATGGAACTTCTCACGACGGGTCAATGCGGAGGGATCGTGTGCCTCGCTGTCGATGTTTGAAGCGCCTCGACATTGAGGCTCATATCTTTAACTTTTGCCGCCCTTGGAGTGGCATTTTTGTAATTTCGGCCGACTCCGGGGGTGAAGTTGAGGAAACGAACGGTTTTCCTCACATAAATACTCGTGCGTCTTCTCCACTTCGCCACTTTCACTCTCACGAACTCTCACCCGATTTCCCATCCTTTCTCTGACTGCTACTATTCCGGCGACGGCGACGCATTCTCTCCGACGGCTATTCCGGTCCGCACGTTTGTCTTCCCTTCTTGCATAGTTTCTGTGCGTTCGCGGTCTTCGTCCGATCAGGTAATCTTTGCGTTCTCCTCCGAATTTGGCTGCCTCTGTTTTCGTTTTCCTTTATCGATCGCCTTCGTACTTTTGTTGGGCTTGTTCGTGATTTAGGATGGGGTTGGCAGTCTTAGATTTTTGGTTTCTGTTGATTGTGATTCCTGTGGTGCCTCACATATGCTTTATTCTTGATTCGTTCATCGCATCTGAATACGTGATTCGGGTTTCGTTGAGTGGGTTGTGTCGTCGGGATTTTAAGCTCATGCACATGTATTCTTCTCCGATTTGCTTGAAATCGATATCCATTGGTTGCATGGATAGGTCGATTACATCTAGTTTTGTGTTGGATTTTGTTTACGAGGTCCTTTCCCTCTCGTTTCTTGCGTGTGTGCTTTTGTTACGTTTTTTCCGATTTCTTGCTTTGCGGGGGACCTCTCTCTTTGCCAATTTTCTTCTTTGGATCTTGTATAGCTACAGTTTTCATGACGAATTCACCAGTTGAGATTTGGGAGGAACCTTCCTCCTCGTCGAGCTCTAAGGAGTTGGCGGTAAGGGGTTCACCGCATCGAGAGGATGCTTCTTCAGGTACTGGAAGGGATCGGTATCCTGTTGAGCAGCCGATCCTCGATATCGACCCTGAGGAGATTTCGGAGGAGGAGGATACTGTTGAGGACAGCGAGGGCAGCAACGACTCTTTTGTGCCTATGGAGGTTGATAAATCCTTCGTGAAGAAGGACCAAATCAATCCTGACGACCCGGTGCGTACCGCCGTATCCCTCGTTATTGAGGAGGCCGTGTCGAAGAGTGCGGCAGGAGTGGCCTGTCATAAGATGGCCTATACAATACCGCATCGCGAGGATAGGTGCTGCCGGCCTCCTCTCATCGACGAAGTGGCGTTCTTTCTTCCCGTGCTTAAGTATGGGATTGGATGGCCTCTCCATGCGTGGTTTCAAGCCGTTCTGTTTTCGTATGGACTGGCTCCATTCCAGATTGCACCGATCAGCTGGTGCCACATGCTGGGGACGCTCCTCGTGTTTTACGATGCCGGGCTCGGGTACCCGACTCTGAAGGAATGGCATTATTTATATAGGTTAGCACGGTATGAGGCCGGTTACTACTTCTTGTCGAAGAGGGACTCCTTGTCCGAGGCGATGATCACGGGTTGCAGGCAGAACACCCCGGGTTGGAAGAACCAGTGGGTGTGGGTGCCTGATCACTGCTATTTCTAACAGATTAATTATAGAACAGTGGCAAATAAATTTGTAAACCCGAAGGCTATCGAACCCACAGGGAAGAAATAACGAAAAACCCTGAAATACTAAACCATTAGTTCTTGAAATTACTGGTTAGGAAAATCAAATAAAGGTTTTGGTATTTTAAAATCGGAATTCTTTGAAAACGTAAAATAAACAGAAACTTAAATTGCTTTTGAAATCAAATATGAGAAACACAGATCCTAGGGAATTCTTCCTATCAAGTATAGCATGTATGAATAAATTGATTAATTCCCAAATTTAATTCCTCTTTGCAGTGAAACATCAGAAAAGTATTACGAACTTCTTGGTCTGACAATTCGCAAAGTAGATTAGTCAATTACCTATCTCCTCTCGATCTCAAGATAAATCAACTAACTCCTACAGATCTACAGATTTATTCCTACAATTAATCTCCTTCAGTTACGACAAGAAATCAAATTGTATTGTGAAAATCTCTTTCGATTGAAAACTATCACAGTTACGTCTCAAGTAATCAACTAGAAAATCCTAATAAGTGATCAGCAAATCAAGATTTAGAATAAGCACAGATTTCACAAACTACGAAGGGAAAGGGAAAATAATTCAATTAATCAAAACATGTATACAAGAATAGTTTGAAACCCTAGAATCTGAGATGGAATTTAGTTACACATATTCATAGTAGTATTCATCAAAGAAAAATACAACCTGGAATGCATAAAACTGAAAAATCCACAAAGTCTTCTCGTAGAAGCTTGTCTTCAAAAACATAAAATCCTAGAAATCCTTAAAACTCTCAAAATAATAATTGCTCTCTGGTTTATCTCTTCGACTCCTCCTCTAATTCCGAAAATTACATATATTTATAGTTGTGGAAAGATATATCTAGCAGGACTAGGATTTAGATATGAATCAATCTTCCAAATCCAAACAGAATCAGGTTTCCCGCATGGACTTCGAGCGGTGCTGATCTCGCTCGGTCGAGTAGCTGCCAACTTCTTCCTCGGTCGAGTGGGATGTGACTCGGTCGAAGAGGCCAAAACTCCTTCCTCGCTCGATGCTGGATGGACTCGGTCGATGAAGCCTTTCTGCTTCTTCGATCGAGTAAACTTGCTCAAATACTGGGCCTAATTCCTTCGGTTTTTTTACTAGAAACCTGCATGATTCATCAAACACGGCATTCCAGGTACAAAATCTAATTCATGCTCAAAAACAAGTAAGAAAATGATCTAAACATCACAAAATCAGTCAAAGAACTATAAGATAAGTTAGTGAAAATCCTAACTTATCAGTGCCTATGAGTCATTCTGACCCGGAGTGTTTATCTGAGGGAGGCGTCCCAATAAGTGCAGTCTTGTGAATATGCTAAGTAAGAGCCTCGATATCGACGTCTTGTGGTTACTCACCGATGTCTCTGTTTTGCAGGATACAAGCAGACGGTCCTTACTAACGAAGAGGAGAGTCGGATCGACATTGCTTACTCGAGGGAGGATCGCAAGTTCTCCTTGATTAAGGGCAAGAGGAGCGTCGGTGCCGAGTTTTGGGTGAACGAGAGTGGTAAGAAGGAGAAACTTCCCGCCGACATGGCAAATTTGTCTCCAATGGATTTGCTTGCGGCGATGAAGGCCCAAAAACGTCCAAGGGAGGTCTCATCCTCGACTCCTACTGCTGAGGTTCCTCCATTGAAGAGGGTCGCTGTCGAGACGCCGCGCGCGTCTTTGATTATGCAGACCGAGGAGCGGGTCGTGGTCGAGCGGACTGAAAAGGCTGTTTCAGGGTCCACCCCTGCTCCTGCTCCTCCGGTCAAGCCAACAAGGGCCACGACTCCCCCTCCTCGAATAGTTTGCAACGAGAGGAGGAGGAAGAGGGCCCGCGACGTGAGTGCGGACTTCAGGGCTCGGTCGGGGTCGACGGGCCAGTCTAAAGAGCTGGATCTGGTGCTGGTCGGCTCCGGCTCAGCGAGCATTGCTTCTTCCACGGCTGCGTATGCACTTCACGTGAAGAAGGTGCTTGATGGGGAGATTCGTGCTGAGGATTTTGACAGCGAGTACGCCCGCGAGAACTTCACCATGGCGAAGGATCTCCAAGAGGTATGGGCTCTTGTACTTCTAGAGGATTTTGATTCTGATTTTGCGTTTGTCTAACTTTTCCCGCTGATCTCTTGCAGACTACTCGGAAGTTTGCTATTTACTCCGAACAACTTATCAAGTCGCTGGACTCAGCTAGCGAGGGGCTAAATTGGTCCCGAAGAGAGTTGCAGACTGAAAGGGATAAGCGGGTCGACTTGGCCGATAAACTCGCATCGGTCTCGGAGGAGTTGAAGGACTCGAGGCTGGAGAGTCAAAAATGGAAGGAAAAGTATGACGACTTGAAGAAGGAAAGGCAGGAGCTGTCGAGGCGGTGTAAGGGTCTGGAAGTTGAATTGAAGGCCTCGACCGAGAGGTTCGAGGAGTCAAAGCGAAAGACAGAGATGGAGCTCGAATCCTTCAGGGGGCGGTTCCACAAGAGCCAAGAGGAGAGGCTCAAAGAGCAGAAGGCACACGAGGAGGAGGTGGAGGCACTAAAAAAGGGTTGTGGGGTCGACTACCAGGAGGTCGTAGCGAATCCGGAATTCAAGTCGACCTTCGATCTCCTTGTGCAGATGGTCACCAGTTCTATCTGTACAGTGGTCGGTCGGAGGTGTCCGGACTTCGATCTGGACAACATTACGCGCCCTGCCACGCCTCCTCTCTCACCTCCAATTGCCACCGAAGGGGATCTCCTCGACGCCGAGATGCAAGAAGCTAACAAGGAACCGACCCGCCTCGAGCCGATCCCTGAGATAGAGGTGGAGAAAAGTGCTGAGGAGAAGGAGGCCGATAGCTTCATCAATGAATATGGTGGTGGAGAAGCTCAGAAGAAGGTGGACGAGGACCCTGCCGCTTGAAGACTAGTTCTTTAGGTGTTCATCTGCTGCTTGTAATTCATTTTGTACTTCTTTTGCTGTACATTTGCACCTTTACTGTTCTGTTATTTTCGAATTGAACGTCTGCTGTAATCTTTTGGCATCTGTCGTATTATACTTCTTCCGCGTTGCAATTTGCCGTATGCCTATTTTGTGCTTTATTTCTTGTTTGTTGAATTGGAGCTTCTCCGTTGAGGTAGTCGGCTCGACTTAGCTGAGCCCAGCGGGTCGATGTTGAGAAGCTTAGCTCGTCGGTATTGACCCTCTGACTTGGCTGTGAAACAGGCAATATGAGGTCAGGTTGGGCGATGCTTAGGCATCGCCCCTCCGACGCTCAAGTTAGTAAAGACGTTATGAGTAAATAATGATGAAATGAAAAGAAAAGAATAGGACAGGGACACGCATATCTGTATACTTAATGGTAGTATTTCTTCAAGTGTTTAATGTTCCAACTATTCTGCACTTTTCTCCCTTCCAGTGTTTCGAGCTGGTAAGCCCCGTGCCCTACTATTCTCGTCACCTTGTAGGGGCCTTCCCAGTTTGGGGCTAGCTTTCCTGCTCCGGATTTTTCATGTTTTGGAACACTTTTCTCAGGACTAGATCTCCTTCTTGGAAGCTCCTAAGCTTCAGTTTTTTGTTGTAAAACCTTTCTACTTGAAGTCGCCTTCGGGAGGCTTTGATCGCAGCGTCTTCGCGTATCTCGTCTAAGAGTTCGAGATTTTTCTCAAGTAGGTTTGTGTTCCTTATCTCGTTTGCGAATTCTACTCTGGGACTATGGGTAATGATCTCGACGGGTGCCACGGCCTCGACCCCGTATGCCAGTGAGAATGGCGTAGCTCCAGTGGCGGTCCTTGGGGTGGTCCGGTAGGACCAAAGGACTACAGAAAGTTCTTCTACCCACCTGGATCCGTGTGGACTTAGCTTCTTCTTCAGTGTGGTCATTACCGTTTTGTTGGTTGACTCCGCTAGGCCATTTTCTTCGGGGTATCGTGGTGTCGAGAACACCAACTTTATCCCGTAGGTATCTCAGAAGGTTTGCATCCTTTCGTTGGCGAATTACCGCCCATTGTCTGTGCGTATCTCCTTTGGTATTCCAAAGCGACACAGAACATGCTTCCATAGAAATTTGATGACTTCTAGATCGCGGGTTCTCCCCAGGGCTTCGCCCTCTACCCACTTGGTAAAATAATCCGTTACCATAAGGATATGATCCTTCTGGCCAGTTCCTTTTGGCAGCGGCCCTACTAGATCCATTCCCCACACCATGAATGGCCACGGAGTGATGGTGGCGTGGAGAGGTTCTGCGTTTCTATGGGTGGAAGCTCCGAAGCGCTGGCAGCTATCGCACCTCTTCACGTGGTCGACCGCGTCTTACTTCAGAGTGGGCCAGTAGAAACCAGCCATGATTACTTTATGGGACAGTGATCGAGCCCCAGCGTGGTTTCCGCAATCGCCTTTGTGTATTTCGGCGAGCACTTTTTCTATTTAGGGGGCGGCGATGCACCGAAGGAGTGGCCCTTCAAATGATCGCCTATACAGTCCGTCATTGATGAGGGTAAAACGGGCGGCGGTCCTCTCGATCTTCGTCACCTCTTTCTTGTCTCCAAAAGTGGGTTCTCCGGCCAAGTATCGTGCGATTGGGACCCTCCAGTCACTCCCGTCTAGGTCGACAGGCGCGACGCTATTCTGGGTGGAGACAGATGGTGTTAACAACCAAACGACGGGGATCGGCCGGGCATTCTGAGAGGAACTGGTGGAGGCTAGACTCGCTAGGGCGTCTGCTCGGGCATTTGATTCTCGGGGGATGTGACGGAGATCCCACTCTTTTATTTTTTCCTTGAGCCTTTCGATCAAGGAGTGGTACAGTTTCAAGCGTTCCTCTTTTACGGCGTAAGCGCCGTCTAGCTGGTTGACCACCAGCTGAGAGTCACTTTCAGCGCGGACCCTGCGAGCCCCGAGCTCTATGGCGAGTTGCATTCCTTGGACGAGTGCTTCGTACTCGGCCTCATTGTTAGTTGTGGGAAAGTCGAACCGGATGGCCCGCTCATAGCTTTCTCCGTGCGGGTCTATCAGGACTATTCCGGCCCCGCTGCCGTGCAAATTGCTGGCCCCGTCGATTTTCAAGGACCATATGCCGGTTTCCTCGTCAGCCTTCGTCATGTGGGCTACTTCGTGCTCCGCTTTCAGTTGCAGGTTCGTAGAGAAATCTGCCACGAAGTCAGCTAATACTTGCGACTTGATGGAGGTTCTTGGTTCGTATTGGATCCCATAGCCTCCAACTTCGACAGCCCACTTAAGCAGTCGCCCGGACAGATCTGGTTTTGACAATACGGCTCTTATAGGATAGGCCGTGATTACTTTGATGATATGAGCTTCGAAGTAGGGTCATAGCTTTCTGGCGGCATTCACGAGCGCCAGGGCGAGTTTCTCTAGGGCAGTATACCGAGTCTCAGCGTCCAGTAGGGATTTGCTAGCGTAGTGCACTGGATGTTGCTTGCCATCTACCTCGCGTATCAGCACGGCTCCTACCACGTGGTCCGACACTTACAGATAGAGTAACAGCGGCTCGCCGTCGGCTGGTTTGGACAGTAGAGGTGGGCTGGCTAAGTAAGCTTTCAGTTTCTCAAGCGCCTTTGCGCATTCCTCGGTCCATTCGAACCGTTTACCCTTGCGTAGAGTGTTGAAGAAGGAATGGGTCCTCTCGGAATAAAGCGATATAAAACGGCTGAGGGCGGCAAGACGTCCGGTCAGCTTTTGTACCTCCTTCGGGGACCTCGGGTGTGCTATTTCCTGGATGGCTCTAATCTGCGTGGGGTCTGCCTCTATCCCCCTCTGGGTCACTATATGACCGAGGAATTTACCGGAGGATACCCCGAATGATCATTTTGCCGGGTTTAGCTTCATGTTATACTTTTCTAGGATTTGGAAAGCGTCTTCTAGGTGGACTACATGGTCTCGAGATTCGAGGGACTTGACGAGCATGTCGTCAATGTAGACTTCCATCGTTTTGCCGATCTTTTCCTTGAACATGGAGTTAACGAGGCGTTGGTACGTAGAGCCTGCGTTCTTTAGTCCGAATGGCATCACCTTATAACAGTAGATGCCTTGGCTAGTGATGAAAGTTGTCTTCTCTTGGTCGTCGGGGTGCATTTGGATCTGGTTGTACCCCGAGAACGCGTCCATGAAGCTCAAGAGTTCGTGCCCTGCTGTAGCATTGACTATGGCGTCGATATGCGGTAAAGGATAGGGGTCCTTTGGGCAAGCCTTGTTCAGGTCAGTAAAGTCAATGCAGACCCGATTCTTGCCGTTCTTCTTCTTGACGACTACCACATTGGCAAGCCAAGTGGGATAGTGCACCTCTCGTACTGACCCGATGTCGATGAGTTTTTGCACCTCCTCATTAATGGCCTGATTCTTCTCCGCAGAGAATTTTTGTCGCCGCTGTTGCACTGGTTTGCAGTTTGGGTCCACTTGGAGGCGGTGTGTAATGACGGACGGGTCGATCCTGATCATGTCGCGATGTGACCAGGCAAATACGTGGACTTTCCTCCGGAGGAACCCTAGAAGGGCGCTCCTGACGTCGGCAGGAAGCTCCGCCCCTACGAAGGTGGTGCGAGTTGGATCAGATTCGTCGAGAGTTACTTCCTCAAACTCCTCGGCTTCTGGTCGAGCCGCGAGGGTCGATACCGAGCTGTGTTGTTGCGAACAAATGGCTCGAAAGCTTGTGTAGTAACAGTCCCTGGATGCCTTTTGTTCTCCTCGGATAGTCTGGATTCCCCAGGGAGTGGGAAACTTAAGTGCTTGGTGATACGACGAGGGAACTGCCTTGAGTTCATGGATCCAGGGCCTCCCTAGGATTGCGTTATGCGCGGAGGTAGCGTCAACAACTTGGAACCTCACGTCCAAGTTTAGGCCTCCACAGTACATAGGCAGAGTGATTTCTCCGACCGTTTGCTGCTGACCCCCATTGAAGCCATAGAGGGTCATGGTTATCGGTTCTATCTTGCTCAGAGGGATCTGCATTTTCTTCAGCGTTCGAAGAAACATAATGTTTGCGGAGCTGCCGTTATCTACAAGCAGCCTCTTCACTTGGCAGTTTGATATCAAGAGTGATATTACAAGTGCATCATGGTGCAGATGGATAAGTCCCGGCGTATCCTCAGCGGTAAATTCGATTGCCTCGTGCTCTTGTGCGGGGCTGATGTGATGGATCTCCTGATTGAGGATTCTGTGGGCTCTCTTGGCCGCAGAACGTGACCTTCCACTGATCTCCGATCCCCCAACGATCACATGGATCGTTCGTTCGGTGGGTGGTGGCTTGTTCTGAGGTTCTGCATTCCCGGTCGGGTTGGCTTGCCTACCCCTGGTCCATGTATTCTTTCCTTTGTTGGTCAGGTACTCGGTAAGGAAGCCATTCTTTAAAAGCTCAAGTACCTCCAGGCGTAGAGCCTGGCACTCCTCAGTTTTGTGACCGTGGTCATTGTAGAATCCACAAAACTTCTTCGTGTCCCGTGTCTTGGGGTCGGATTTTATCTTGGCGGGCCACTTCACAATGCCACCGAGCCCCTTGAGCACGTTGTTAACCAGGTAATTCTGGTCGATACAAAGGCTGTATGGAACTTCACCCGTACGCGACGTGCGGCTGTAAGGATGATCTCGCCGGGAGCGTCGCTCATCACGAAGGTCCTTACGATCTACGTACCTCAACATAGAGGAGCCTCCTCTATATCGAGGCTCTCGGTGCTGGCTAGCGAGTTCATAGGCCTTCTGCTTGTTCAGGCGCGCGATACGGTTCGGCTCGTCCTCCTCCCAATTAATTCTACCCAGGCCTGCGAAAGGACCGAGTCCATGTCGTAGCAAGGATGACTGGTCAGGTCCCGGTAGAGCTTAGAGGATACGTCTAGGCCGTTCTTGAAGGCGAAGACCGCAGTGAGAGGAGGGCAGTTCGGTATAGAGGCGAGCTCTTGGTTGAAGCGCCCCACGTATGACCGTAGTGATTCTCCCTTTTTGATGCGTATGCTGTTTAGAGCATCTGGGTGCTTGGCTATGCGTCGGCAGTTGGAGTATTGCTTCCTAAATGCCATGTGGAGCTCCGAAAATGTCGAGAAAGAGCTCCTCGGTAGGTTGACGAACCACTGAAGTGCTGGCCCGGTTAGACTCGCCCCGAAGCTTTTGCACATGCAGGCTTCGCGCAACTCGCCCGGGATCGAGGTGGTCAGCATCTTCTGCTTGTAGAGGGCTATGTGGTCCTCCGGATCAGTCATCCCATCATAAAGCTGGAACAAAGGCGGCACAAACCTCGCCGGGACATCGGTGTTAGTGATGTCGGGTGTGAAAGGCGAGTCAGCGTAGCTGTCGCACGGTATCAATGAATCCGGGGGAATGATCCTCGGGATACGGCAGATGAGCTTTTCCAACCCAGCCATGCGCGCCTCGAGATGCTTCTCGTACTCGCCCCGAAGTGGTTCAGTAGCGAGGCTCTCAGTCGGGTGGTAGGTTGTCGCTCCCGCAGGTCTGCGTCCCGGATCCGACGTTGCTGGCGTGTCGAGGTCAGCCACCTCTTCCAGATCATGGGCCAAGTTCTTGCGGGGGTTGGTCGGTTTCTCGCCAGTGAGGGGCTCCTCGATGAAGGGTTGCTTCTGGAGCGCCTTCTCCTTGCGGAGTTGCTCGTTCTCCCTACGCAAGGCATGGTTGGTGGCGTGCAATTCCATGATTCTGGAGTCCGTCTCCTTCGCACGGCGTCGGTTTTCCTCGACCTCCTCAGCCAGTCGGGCCAGGATTGTATTCAGCAGTTCCGGAGGTACGGCTTGAGCGCCGCTGGTCTGCAGAGTTTGCCGCACTAGCTCGTCGATAGGGACGAGGTCCTTCGGTGCCGAGGAGCTCAGTGGGCGAGTGTCAGCCATCTTCCCCGCCTGATTTCCCGTTTTCCCACTATTACCTGTCATGAAATCAACGAAGAGAACACGGAAAATAGTTCCAAGGGCCCCACGGTGGGCGCCAAATGTTGAGGTTCGATTTCACGAGAAAATGGAGCCCTTAGAACTTTATGAGAACATCACAAATAATAATTTTAACAAAAATCGAGAATAACGAACGAGAATTAAAGATGAAAATCAAATATGCGGCGAATGAAATGGTGCGAATATAACTGCTGTCAACGATGAAAAGAATCTGTAGAGAATTCGGCAGAGTTACGGCTATATTTTGCTAAGAGAGAATAGATGATTGAAAATGGAGCCCCAGACCTCTATTTATAGACAGGATAGGGCCTGGGGTGGGGATCCTAACCCTAGCCGTCATATACCAACGGCTCGCCGCTGATTTCAGAACGGTCACAGGCTTCTCGGGGCGGTTAGGGCTGCAACGGTCGAGCGCCGCCATGCTGCTAGGGTTTCTCTTCTTGGCACGCCTCGATATCGACCCATAAATCTCTTCGATGGCGAGGCTCTCTGCTCTTCGATGGCGAGGCCTTGACTTGCTTTTCAGTGTCTTGTTGTCGTTGGTGGACTAGCTTTACGAGTTGGGCTCGCTTGCGCGGGCTGACTTATCTATTGGGCCTGGGCTCGTGGGCCTGGCCCCAACAAACCATAATTTTAAATAAATTGTACATTAATATACAATTATAATAATAAAATTTAATGTATATTTGACCACTAGCTGAAATATGTTTTTTCCATACATTCTTCATTGATTAAATTTTAAGACAAAATGTTTGTGTGCGCATACTTAAGTTTGAAATAAATATATAGTACAATTGAGGAGGGATCATGTAAAAAAAATCCCCATGTAAGAAAAAAGAATGAATCATGTCCATCAGATCTAAAAAAATCAATGGTTGATATTGAATCAAGCAACAACTAAAATGCAATCAAGCAACAAAACAATCAAGCAACAACTAAAGCATAATCAAGCAACATTGCAATCAAGCAACGACCTGAATACAATCAAGCAATGCCGTGAATGCAATCAAGCATCTTTCTCACTTTCTCATGTTAAGAGTTTTCTTACTGGATCCGCTCCCTAGTACAAATAATAACAACACATTAGATCTTAATTTATTTTATTCAAAAACATTAAAATATATATCATTTTAAGAAGTGATTCAGTGAAATCCAAATAGTAATTATGATTATAAAGTAAATATTTGATATAGGGTAAATGCTGAATTATATCCTAAATCATGTTCATTTTTTCAAATCTAACTCAAACTATCCAAATATTTAAATAAATACCCAAACTATTCTAAACTATGCTAATCTATCCTCAACTAATTTTCCGGTAAACGAAAAACTGACTATATTACCGGAATTTCATGTCAGCAAATTAATATCATGTGTAAATATCACGTGTCAAATAAGATTTTTTTTTGCCCTATATTTGTATAGTGTTCAATAATTTGGATACTTATTTTAAATTTGAATTAAATTTGAAAAAATATATATAATTTGGTAAATAATTAAATATTTTGCCAAAAAAAACCTTTTCAGCATGTTCTTCTTGAATGAGAAACCTTTCTCCGGGAATTTTTCAAAGTAATAATAGCTCTTTTATTCCATGTGGTAATCGAAATACATATTATATATGTATTCATCAGAAAAAAATTAATGTACAGTTCATGATACATGACCTAAAAAAGACTTCTGGTTTGTAATATCTACATTAATCAATTACATTGAATTTATTTTTCTTTTCTTTTTAATGTTTTTTTTCCTACTACTTACACATCATTTATTTACTATTGTGTGAGTTTATTATTTCAGTTTATTAACAATATATATTTCTCCTTTTTCTTTATCTTGTTTTATTTTCTCCTATGGACTACTACTACACATCATTTATTTGTTGTTATATAAATGAATTTATTATTTCAGTGTGTCCCACATATCTCCATTTAAAATAAAATATATGAATCTCTTTCGCTCTAAATTAACAAATAAATTGTGGTGGTAATAAATAAATTAATGGTTAATATGCAATCAAGCAACAACTAAAATACAATCAAGCAATATATTAAAAATATAATTATTTCATGTAAACATATATAAATTAATTATATATTAACATATATAATTAATTATTTTATATATAATTATATGTTTATATGTTTATTTAAAGAATTATGAATTGTAATAATACTTTCTATTTTTAAAATAATATATATATATATATATATATATATATATATATATATAATATAATTATGGTAACTGAAATTTAGAACATATATAAGTAACAAATGAAATGATCTAATATTATGACAATTGATAATTAACATATCAAATACTAAAATTTATTACAAATTTTGAAAAATTTTCTTGTACACAACATTTGAAGTTTTCGACAAACTATTATGAGTGATAATTATTTCATGTAATTATTAATATGAGTGGAAAGATAGTTTATATAATTATTTCATGTAAACATATATAAATTAAAAATATAATTGTACGTATAAATAATTAGTAACAATTAATAGTTATTTATAGTGAGAAATATTGATTTTTTATACATTTCAATAAAACAATTATTACTAATTATAAATTATTCCATACTTACCATTTTTATTGTTACTTCCCTAATATATTATTGTTTTATAATTGGTAAGTATTTTTGGGGGAAATTTTTTTTTTTTGGTGGGGTTTTGCACCTTTCCTGTGACTGAGAGGTCACAGGTTCGAGCTCCCAGGGGGACATCTGGGTGTGTGAGTGTGTGTGAGAGTTTGAGATTAATGTAGACTTATTAAAATATATATATATATATATATATAGATATAGATTAATGAACTATTCATCAAAACAATGAATATACTTATAATTTGATAGAATATTCATATTTAGTTTGATTGAATAATAAAATATAATGTATAACTATAATCTATTAAAAATTAAAAAAATATTACTTGTATCTAACGTAGTCTTTTAGCTTCCAATATTATTGTTGCAAAACATCTTATAAATTTAATTTTAAATAAATACACTGAAATTGAACGCAATAAATTAATCATACCAATAATAATTATTAAAAAATCATAGGGCAACATTTTTAAATTATCACTTAATGAAAAAAATAATGAACACTTGTTACATAATAATCTACTAGTCTTCTGCCCGCGTATATATATTATTTGTATTGTATTATTATTACGTTTTTAAAAGAAATATAAAATAATTCTTATGAAAATAAATGGGTATTATAATTTATATACATAAGAAATATACACTATAAAAATTAAAATAATAATAGACACATAAATAATGAATCTTCTAACATATTATAAAATGCTTATGAATAAAAGATGATTTTGAATAAGAGTAACTCAGTACATAATATTATAACTTATTTATGTATGAGTAGTAAAAAAATTAATTCTTGATAAAATAAAACAATGAAGACTACATATTATAAGTGTATGAAGATTTTCAATAATTACTCATTAATTTGAAGAAGAACATATGAATTACAACATGTAAAATTATAAATTTTGGAAAATTTCTTCGTACACAACATTTGAATTTTTTGACAAACTTTGGTCGTATTTGTCACATATCAAGATTTTCAATCCAGCACGATTTGTGACCCTAGACACAACAACATACAACTGTACATGTGCAAATGCTGATTTGCTGAGTAAAATCACCATATGCGATAGTGACTATCCATGACTCTTGTTAATGGCCATGGCATATGAAATCTGAATTGAGAATTGTCTATGTTAAAACTTGAATGGAATTCGAGGGTCAGATGGTATTATAGTCATCCTTAGAATAAAAATCTTTTCACCAGTATTTTTCCCACTCTGAATCTTGGCCTCGATGACATGATTACCAAGTTGTGTACAACTAATCGAGTCTCATTGCACAAACCAGATGAATGATCAATATTCCTCAACAACATGATCGGTGTTCCAACTTTTAAATTCATCTCATGGTTTGGTGATACAAGACACTTTAATGTATTCAAGAATTGTGGAGTGTGTACTTCATTAAGAATATTTGTTGCATTTTATGTTGTGCATATAGAATAAGAACTTACGTATACCTTGCCCACATTATTGTTCAATGATGTCATATAGTGATTAACCCTCTCAATCACATCATTTGTTGGTGTCAAAATAGTCTGGTGCTGCAAATATGAAACATCTATTGATCCAATAACTGTTGTGGATATGTGCTATTAACAATAGCTCTGATTGGATGCCCGGTAAATTTAATATTAATATATTCAGGGATATCAATAACTCATTCGCTGTCATTTGGTGCTCCTAAAGTTCCATCCTCAATTACCGCAACCCAAGCATATTTAATTGCTTGTTTTTCGTCAACTTCAAGACACTCACATTATGTCATAAGTAAGATGAATTACTTAAGGCATTAACCACATCTCCTCTACTACCTCTTAGTATAACAGGTAAAATTTGTCTAAACGTACCACCAAATACAATAATTTTGCCTCCGAATGGTTGATTGTTACTTTGTGTATTCTTGAAGCGCATTATATCCCGCATTGTCTTATTAATAATTTACTGTAAATTATATATAATAGTGAAATATTGAAACTCAATTTATCTTATTTCAAAATTTAAATTTGTAAGTCAAGGTAATTATTATGCTTCAAATTACTTAATTAATCAGAATTTGTTTTATATTTGTATCTCTTATTCCTCTTTGTAAGCACTTCGCCATATTGGTGGATTTACTTAGAATTTTGGGTGACTTCAATACCTAAATTAATTTTTTAATATAAAAATTGGATGATATGACTTTGTTATGAAATAACTATTTTTACCGGCGAATAACTAATAAAAAAGGAGTTGAGAATGAATAAGAAGAGTGTGTGAGGTGGTTGAGATTTGAGAATTAGAGAAGACGAAAATTATTTTATGTTAAATTTTTATATTTATACATAATATTGAAATTATTTTTAGTGTATGAATTTTTTTTATATTTTTATATTATTATGAGCATCAATTCTTACTTAATTATGTGTTCTTTTTGTTAAGTTAAAACTCAATGATACTACTTAATAAATATTTATGGATCCGCCACTACTTTACTACCACCTCTGGTCTCTTCTATATACACACAGTGCATTATAAACAAAGAAACAAAAAAGTTTATAATGATTCTACAAACAATGTTCTAGTGTCTATATATATACCCATAAATATAATTGAAATTGTATTATATCTACACGAGACATCTTCATATCTCCATGCAATATTCTCTCTTATTTTGCTGATCTTTGTTTCCTAATAATCATTATATTCTGAAGCAAATAATATTTATCTTATCATGATATCAGTCTAATATCAATCTTCTCTCCTAAAACCCTACCTCTCTCTCGTATGTTCTTCCAACAACCGGTACTGCCTTCTTTATCCGATCATGGCCCAAGACGCTAAACTTCTATCCTACTCTACTCTCATCCATATGATCATATAATCAAGCTTTATTATGTGAATTATCCTTTATGGAAAAGGCATATCACCACTCTTCTCTGCAGCCAAAACATATTTGGTTACATAGACAATACCAAACATCTTCCCTCTAATACACTTCCGTCCACCGGTAGCACCCCCGTAGTCAATGACTCATATGAACTTTAGCGCACTAAAGATCAGTGACTTTTTAGTCTACTTCTCTCATCTCTAACAGAGGAGTTCATGGCTGAAGTAATCTACTGCACCACCTTGCGCATGGTATGACTCGCTGTTGAGGTCGCGTATAGTCACAACTCCAATTCTCACAAGCTATCCTCAAATACGACCTCCAAACTATGAAGAAAATGACTCGATCTGCGACTGAATATGTTCAAAACTTCAAGTCCTTATGTGATCAATTGGCAACTATTGGACTCCTTATCGATGATACATATAAGGTTCCTTTGTTCCTTCGAGGTTTTAGTTCGTCTTTTTCCAAAAAATATTGCTCAGATGATGCTCACTCATCTTCATAACTTTCGCGATCTCCTATCTAAACCTGAGAGCTTTGTGTTATTTCAAGAGTCCATCAACACAACATGATTTTCCTCTATTCTTCCACAACCAGCATAAACCTTCGGGGCAGTGCCCATCTTCCTCTGGAAATTCTAATTCTTCTCGTGACCATGACAGTGGTTCATGTTACTCCAACTCTTGCAATCATGACCGCAATTAAAAACTTCGACTACCTTCTTGCCAAATTTGTCGTCATGAAGGCCACTATGTAAATTTCTCTCCCAAAACGTATTCTTAGCAGTCATCTTCAGTAGTTGCACACTTGGCTGACATATTCTCCACTGGCTACTCTCTCTCAACCTGAAACATCAATTTGGTTCCTTGACACCGGTGACTCAACCCACATGACACCAACTTCTAATTAACTCTCAATCGTACTCTAGCATGATATTATTATTGCTACTAATGGTGCTCGACTTTCTATCTCTCATATTGTTAACACTCGACATTCTGATTATGTTTAATTATTAGATGTCGTGGTTGTTCCAACTCTCACCAAAAATCTACATTCTATTAGTAAGTTGACATTGGGTTTCCCAGCTTGAAATGATATTTAATAAAACCTCGTTTACAGGCCCAATAATTTGTGCATTTTGTGTTGGTAGACACAAAGCGTCATAGAGAGTGTTGTTTCAATCATTCTCCGTCATAGCTTCGTATCAATGTTCTTAGCTCCCGGCACAATCATATCGACCATCTCGTGGAGCTCGAACTTCCGGCATGAATTTTCCTTTGCCTTTTTCACTCGTTTCTTATAACGAAAGCCTACATAACCTTTTCCAAAGCATAACATACACCAAGACACAATCATGTATATGAAATTTATAAAATTACGATAAATCATTTAAAAATAAAGTAAATATCTTGACTATTACAAATATCAGCAAAAATCATCTTTGTAATTTTGGTCACCTTTACAACATGTGATATATACTACAAAATAATGTCTCATATTCGGAGAGCGTCAGTCGTGAAAGTGCCTTGCGCATGACTAAGAGATCATGGGTTCAATTTTTTTTAGGACAACTAAATTATGAGTTTAAATTAATACATTATATTTAAAATACAATATAAAATAGTATAAACTTCACTATGAATTAAAGTCAGTATTAGTAAATGGTTTTCTCTACATACAACTCCACGTTATATTAAATGATTGTTTTATTTTAATTTATTCAAGAGTATGTAAAGAGTACATATTAGATTATATATAAAATCACCTTTAAAAAATCACAAAATCAAGTGTAAGAAAAATACGGATAAATAATTGAGAAAAAATTTCTTACTAACAATGGGGAAAAAACAAAACTATCAAATAAAATCTAACATACACGGATTACACATGTGATAAAAATAAATAAATAATAATTTATTTTCATAATTTGAATAATATTTTTTTGTGTAATACTTTTTATAGGAAAAATATTATGGGTAATTAATTTTGTTAAGATTTTGCTTTTAAGTATAGGTATAGATAAATTTTGAAAATGAAAAGAGATTATCGATAATTTTACTTTTGGTTTGTAATAAATTTAAATATCGCAATCATAATTAATTTATTTTTCAATTAACTAAATGACGTTGTCTTTTTCTATTTTTGATTGCAATTATTTAATTTATTATATATTTACTCAATCAAATTTATTATTGTTATTCTTCTAACATACAACCTTGTTATTATATTACCCAGCCTATTTTCACCTCTACACTGAGATATCTTATAAATCTTGAATTCACTATGACCTATTAGTCATAGGCAAAGTGTTTTCACTATTACGTCCTGGATAAGAATACTTATTTTACATGCTTGAAAATGATTATTGTATTTAAATATATATCAAAATAAAATATGACAATTATAAATAGTTTTTTTTCCTACTAAGATATTTATATAGCACGACTATATAATTTTGTTTACACAAATAATTATATTAAACAAATATATGCAACTAACATCGATTAATATGTGCTATACATGAAAGGTTTTGAGAAAAAAATATATAATGTTCTTAGAAATAAAAATATGAATAATAGTTGGCATTTATACATAGTTCACTATAATGATAATATATTATGTTCAATTTATATAATTAAAGGTGTAACAATAATTTGCTCACAAAATACTGTACAAATTATACAATCATACCAATATAAAATAATTGAGAAATTATGGATGATTGATCTGTGGTGTTCATTTCCATTATGCGAGCTCGTGTGTTTGCAAAATAATATAATAATAAATTCTTATATTTGAATTCAATTTTATAAACATATTATATTTATGCCAACTCTTCTCTCCATCATATCTTAACCAATTTTATTTTATTTTATAGTAAAAATATATAAGTATAACAATTTCAATCCTCAATTTGAATTGCCTTGTAAATTGAGGTTCTACAGTATTTTTAAATATTCTAAATAAACAAATACATAACATAATCTAGGCAAAAACTTGCGTTAGACAGGCCTAAACGGTTTAGGCGGGTTTTATCCTACCCAAATGGGTTCACCCATCCCAAATAGGGTATATTATATGGGTTTGGGCTTGGGTTAATGGATAAAACCCGCCTAAAGATTGGGTTAATGGATAAAACCCGCCTAAATCGTTTAGGCCTGCCTAACCCAAGACCTTCCCCATAATCAATTATTCTGAAATAAAAAATGAATAAATTAGAGTTTTTGTTCGGTGAGAGTCGTGTTTTGCTACAACGGCCTCTGAGTTACAAAGGTGTATGCCCCGTTGACTAAGATACGAAGGGACACAATAGCTACATGGATTCCTTCTTTTTTGTTGTTGTCGGTACTTTATCAGACCAATCAGGAACTAATACAATTCAAACTAATTACTACGGCTATGAACCAAAATATCAATAAGATTGTAATAGTAGCCACATTAAAATTGCTCACTACAATCACTTACTTACTATATACACAACTAAAAAATAGATGAATGATTTGTGCATAGGGATAGGGTATTTATACTGGTTTAATTCGGCCATATTACAGTAAATAGTTAAATAAATCCGTAAATCTTGCATAAAATAGTTGATTGCAGTAACTCTGCCCATAATTACCATATTATTCCATTCATTACCTACTTTTCATAAATAGTAATGCTAAATTTTTATATTATAAGGGTTTGAAACCGTTACACTCCTTATATATAAGTTTTCTTAATTAATAATATATTTGTGCATATATATTTCGACTGATCATTATTATTTTGACAGCAATTTAACAGCAATTACAACAATTTAACAGCAACTTATTTGGCCATAAATTCATTTAACCTTTTTCCGTTACTAAATTCAAGTAAAAATAGATTTTATATGAATTAATTAGTTCCCTTTAATATATAACATATATAAATATGGATGAATATATATTTTCGTACAAATTTGCTTAATTACCTTTTTGCTTATTAATTACCAAATATATTGTGTATTATTTTAGGAAACTTCATTTGAGCGGGAAACTAATCTAGGGGTCTTCTTTTATATATATATAGATTATTGAAAAATAACTGACACCTATAAACTAGGGCTTTATCGATAAGTATATAAAATTCCAAATATGCAGCCGCAACCCACGATCTCTCTTCATCTTTGCCATTTATTTCGTTTCAGTTTTTGTTATGTAATTGCCATCGAGGTTTGAGGTACTCCTCTCGTTACTCTCTTTCTATATCTGAGGTCTCGGAGATCGCCCATGGTTTTGTCGGTCGCCCCTTTATTTCCCCAAAATCCGAATTGATCTCAATTCGCAACCGGCATTCTCAATATCTGTACAAACAAGATATTTTGTATATCTAATTTCCAGATTTTAAGGATTGAATTTAATCTATATCATTAGATTAAGATTGAGATACATATCAGAATTAATTTGCTTACTTTTAGGAATTTATTCCTATAAATATTTCTTCTACCCCCATTGCAAAATTATCTTTTGCTCTGTATATTCTCCAGACGTAATACAACTATAAGCAGTGTTCAATGACGAAACGGGCGCTTATTGAGGTCAGTTCCTTCTCACAAGTTTGAATTCGTATGTTTATTTATGGTGAAGTCGATTTAATCTTATCTCTCTAGGGGTTTTCAAACTTAGAATTGTTAATTTCACAATCGAGAAAGTTTTTTTTTTTTTTTTTTTTTATTTATTTATTTATTTATAAGCTATGCTGATTTGTCATTTATCTTTCTTTATGGGGAAAACTCTCTTCAGTTGAGTGACGGAATCAACCTTCTTCCTGATGAATTATTAGTTAGCATATTGTGTTTCCTAAGCCTAAAGGAAGCTGCTGCTACTAGTATACTCAGTAGACGTTGGAGATATTTGTGGACCTACACAAATAAGCTTGATTTCGATGGTTCATATTTTTTCTGGAGACTTGGGTCAAGGTTGGAACACTTCGAGCACTTCGGCCCCGATTTTTTAGAAGAACTTACGTCAGTATCGGGTAACCTCGAGGAAAGTTGGAATTATATAGCATGGGTGAATAATACTCTAGGAGTTCACAAGGGTTGTAGCATCGAGGAATTTAGAGTAGATTTTCTTTTATATGAAGCTCATAAAGATTACATTGAGAGATGGCTTAGATTTGCTTCATCCAAGAATGTTAAGAGGCTTGAATTGAATTTGAGGTGGGTATTATTTGCTCTTGCTGGTAAGGGACGTGAGGAATTTACTTTCCCGCCGGAACTTTTTATTAATTTTAAACACCTTCGAACAATGCGACTGAATTCAGTAAATGTAAGTGGTGAAGGTATTGAGTTCCTTTTGGACAGCTCTCCTCTTCTTGAAGAATTATCTCTTTATCATTCCAAGAAACTTATGGCATTAAAGATAATTGGTTCATCTCTTGCACTCAAACGCTTGGAGATAGTCAATTGCTACCTTGCCTCTATCGAGATTCGTGATGTAAACCTTGAGTTTTTTATGTATCATGGGAGCTTGTTGAAACAATTTGTTTTGAAAAATGTTCCGCTCATTGAGATGCACCTCGGAGGGCAAATAGTCACTTGCATGAAAGATTTACTTTTGATGTTTTCGAGTTACCTTCCGCAATTGGAGAAACTTACCATTGATGTATATCGTATGGGTTTTTTCAGTCATGGGGTAAAAGATGTTTACCTTTAATTTTATTCTCTAAGTTTATAATTCAAAATGGTTTCATTTTTTAAATTCTTGTTCCTATGTTCAGGAAGGTAGGATGTTGCACAATAATGTGAAAATGAGCAATCTTCATCAATTGATATTCAAGTATTATGGGGTGCACCAATTCATGCCGCAAGTGATTTATTTTATTCGTGCAGCACCTTTTTTGCAAAATTTTGTATTAGAGGTAATAAATCATTATTTTTGCATATGATATGATATCATGGTTGTTGTTATGTTGAGTTGACAATTATTGAATTGTTGCAGGTATATGGTGATCGAAAAAAAAAACGGAGTTTCTATGTTGTGAATAGCTTACCAGAAGAACTGAAGTTGTATAAATATCCTCATCTCAAACAGATAGAATTTATTGGTTATCGTGGTAAATCGCGTGAACTAGATCTAGCTGTGCATTTTTTGGAGAATGGGAGTGCACTTAAGCAATTTAATATCGATCTGCGCAAGCGAGACAATCCACAGGCGTTTAATAACTATTTTTGGCCTAATAGTGTAAATGGTGGGTTGCCTGTGGGGTATCCTTATAGTGAAGAACATAAAATTAATGCCTTTAAAGCTCGTGTGAAGGAGAAGCTTATGAGGAGACTGCCTTCAACAATTCAAAATCTCCAACTCAATATTATTTAGAGTTTAGGCTTTTCTACTTTTTCTTTTCAGTAAATTATCTTTATCTTATTCTACTCTGACTGAATAATTATTATTTGTCTATGATTTTATTATTTATGATATTATGTATTTTAAGTTCCCATTACTGAATATAGTCGGGTTTTGGACTTTGTTAACCATCCCCACTCTGGCTCTGCTAATCCTTGCTCTACGATGTCTCCACTCATTCCACGCATACTAGTTTGTTTGTTTTCTTTTAGTTTTTTTTTTTTTTTTTTGCCAAAACTTCAATTTTAGTCTATATTATCCGTCTTTTTTCAATTCTAGTATCAATTATTTCATTCTTAATTTTATGTTCAAACTATCAGAAAATATTCAAATCTAATACATTAATTTTTCGGCATAAAAAATTTGATGTGTCGTGCCAAAAATCCACATCATTTAATTTATAACGTGTCATCTTTTTAATATATCATGAATTTTTGTTATGCCCAGTCAATTTTTCAATGCTGGAAAATATATTCGTCCTACATTTAAATAGTTTTTTATAGTTTGAACATAAAATTAGGAAATATAAAAGTTGTGCTAGAATTGAAAAATACTTTGTTTGAACAAAAATTGATGTTTTGAATTTTTTTCTTTTTAAAAAAATTATTTTTTTTAAAAAAAAACTTCTCCTTTATATTGGTAGTGATACAGAAAAAATAAGGAAACTAAATGTCAGACTTAAAAAAAAAAAATGAATTGACATTTTAATCAAAACATGCCTTATTTTTAACATTAAACATACATGTACGCGCTTTTATTACTAAGATTTTTATATTATGAATCACGAGACCAAGAAATAAGTTTTTATTTACGTCATTCTAGATTTTGAATATGATTTTATTTTATCCAAGAGTATTAATTAGGGGTGACAAATTGATAATTTTTACATAACATGATAATTCAACACAACTTCATATGATTATAATAGGTTTGGATTGAGACAGTCATTTCAAATTCGGATATTTACCGGATTATCACAAACATTTCATATTGAATTATTGAATCAATTCGAGTTTTGGATTTTGTTACCATACCACTCTACTCTGCTACAACTTCCTCCATAAAGTCTCCTTCCATGTTTACTATTTTTAAAAAAATCTGATTGGTACGTACATATAAATAAAGCGTCTACCTTCTTTTTCAAAAAAGAAACAAATGTGTATATAGAGGGTGTTTGGTTGGTGAGTTTTGGAATTAGGAAATAGATTGCGTCTTCCCGAAGAATTCTCTCTTGGCTCTGATCATGCCCAAAAGGGCGTCGCCCAAACACCATTTGGTAAAATAGTACACCCAGCGACCACACATCAACCTGTTTTGAGCAATGAAAACCATGCTAGTGAACTGAATCCATTTGTATACTTGTAGGAAAGTAGATTTTGGTAAAAGAATCAAGAACTGATCTCAATGGTTGATTAGAAAGATATGTATGATTTAGATTACACTAAATAAAAGTGGTGGTAGTTATGTACCATGGTTGCAACTATTTTGCACAACTTTATTCTGCACCGTTGTGCCAACTATTTTGCACTATGTTTGCTATTATTTCCCACCGGTTTATTACTTTCCTGCATTGTGGTTGCTTCAAATAAAGTTGTTGATATTTACAAAATCACCTTGCATTGCTAAAGCTAATTTAGGTCATCCAGATCTTCCTAAAAATGGTTGAGATCAGTTTTGAGTTCTTTCACTATACTACAAAAGTTTAAGCAGAATACAAAACTATACACCAGCAAAGAAAAATCTCAATTTTGACTGACCTTTGAGGAAATGAGAGGTGTTCTACTCAGCTCAAAACATTCCGGAGGCAGATACCTGGAATCGTCAATGTTAGATATCTTTGAGGAAAAAATCAGAAAAAGCATAATTCAAATTGGACATTTTGAACTCCGACAAAACAGGGTTACTTAACAGAATTGGAAAAAAGAAGGGTAACTACGGGAAAACTGTAAAAGTTTTTAAGGAAAAAATAAAAAGAAATCTCAATTGGACAAGAACTTAAACGAATCAAGATGCTCAGCAGCCACATCATCTATTGACAAATGTAGAAGCACAAGAGAAAATATTGGAATGAGTAAAATGCTAAATAATCCAAACTCACCAATATGTACCAGCTCCCTGGGATGTTAGTTCCATGCCTTGGGATCCAACATTATCCTCCAATATTTTGCTGAGACCAAAATCTGTAACTTTAGCCACACCAAATTCATCAAATAGAACATTTCCAGGTTTCAAATCATAATGAATGATTCTTTGTGATCTCTTATTAAGGTAAACAAGGCCCTGAAAGATCTGCACAATAATTATTCTTGCTTCTCACTCTTGGTGCTGCTTTAAGAACGGCATCAAGATCCTTGCCTGGATAGTAGAGAAAAAACCAACAGTTACCATCACTATTAAAAGTAAGTAGATTGCACTACATAGAGTACCAATCATTATATTATTGGCTACAATTGAAAAAATCAGAGCTAAAATGACAATTATAAAATATTTGTCCAAATGCAAAATTGAGTTTTCGACTTTGGTTTTACTATTAGGCCTATTCTTTCACATTATGGTAGATTATAGACAACTCTCAGTGCGATACTACTGTCTCTTAAATATTTATCCCAATCCAGGGATTTTTTTTTAAGGGTGATATAAATAATCGTACCACTGCAATACTCCAACACAGTGCAGAATGTGTTATGATCAATCTCGAAAATGTCCCAAAGCCGAACTATGTGACGGTGAACCAATGTTTTATGAATATTGTATTCCCTGATCGCATGCCGTATATAGCTTTGCTTCTTCTCTTCACTCCATTGAGCATTCAAACCATGTAGCTTACAGGCAACATATCTATGTTCCACCAAGTCAAAAGCCTGCCATTATCATTTACTAGTCTATCACCATAAGAATCTCATCCTCATGATAAGAAAACAAAAGTTCAGAATGTCACTAAAATAAAACTGCATGCATTTGGATTTTAAAAGTATAACAAGAAATCAATCATACAATCTCCTGACCTTATAAACTTCACTAAATCCTCCTTTGCCCAAAAGGTTTAAGAGAGCATAATGATGATTCAATATCTGAAAATTGTTAAAACGAGAACCATCTTCATCCCTTATACGTTTCATTTCACGTATTAGCTTTCCTTTTTCTATCTCATAGCGATCTCTTTCACGCATTACAGATTCCTCCTCCTAAATACAGTTTGGATGCAACAAATGAAAACATGAAAAAACAAAGAGAAGAACTAAGAGAATAAACAAGCTTACGCGTTTGATGCTAGCTAGACGAGACTTGAAAATTTCATCCTGCATGAGATAATCTTCTTCCTGAGCACCACCCTCTGATTCAGCTACCTCACCCTTATCCAGAACAGATCAAAATGCACATTGTTTTCATTACATTGGCGAAAAAAATCAAAGACAACTCTCAGACAATAAGTACAGAGAAAGGCATACAAAAATACTTTTAAATATAGGTTCACAATGGATTGATTAAAATTCAATTTTTCAATATCACAACATTTTTAGTACAAAAAAGAATTTGCATAGCAATGGGGGGAAACTAAAAAATAGCTCATAAACAGCGCAAGTAGGGTTTAAGCTGGTCACAGAGATACAGCACTTATAAATCTGTACAACTGACAGGAAAACAGATAGAGGAACGTTCAATGTGTTTTCCCTAAAACAAAGAATATAGTATGTGTCGTAGAGTGCATCCCGCCATTGAACAAGGCTTACCAGACCATTAAGCACATCTGGTTACAACCTAGATCCAATTCAATATCACAACCATGTTTACCATATCAAAGGTTGGGCAAAACAAACTCATAGATTTACATATCTACCAAGATATCTTCATTCATCTCCTCAAACTCTTGTCATTAGTAAAATTACACATAGACAATCCAGAAATAGAGTTACATAAGATTTGATGATATTTTTTTACCTGACTGACGTTTCTTCATAGATTTTCTCTGTCTCTCGATTGCCTCCTTTATTTCCAGCAAACCCCTCTGCAATTAACAAATGCAGCACAAGCGGAAAAGGAAATTGGGTTAAAGACTGGAAGAGCATACAAGTTGGGCATTGATATCTTTCAGGGCTTGTCCATCCTCCCACGCTTCAGATATGACTGTCCCAGCTCTAGCAAAAAGAAATAAATGGACATAAACAATAAGAAGATACAGATTCTCAAATAAGAGTATTGATCTTAAAACTGCCAAGGGGCTGTAGCAGACAAGTTGTTCAGGTTTTTGAATTATACTGAGATGACAATATTAACTATTGAGCACAAATAAGACCTTAATATGAAGAGCTTTTCACGAATATTGTCATATTTATATATTATATTCAGCATCATTTCAGGCTTAATATATTTACAATTTTACAACTAGAAGCAAATTTGTCAAAACTCTTGGCAGACGCTATAACCCTCTGAAAGTACTAAATCTCCCACCAAATACAAACAAAACAGGATATTGAGGAAAACAGGGTGGTTATCCCCAAGAGACTAAAATGATTTTCAAAAAAAAAAGATCGAGTTTAATATTTTTTGGTGCTTTGGAACTGCTTAGAAAAAAGGAAAAAGTTAGTGTAAGTTAAAAGCAATGAGAAAGTAGAAACTAGAAGAAAGGAGATTTTTCAGCAATGTTTGATAAAGAACACACTGATCACTAGGAGTTAGAAGGAAATAAAAGTTCCAGTTGTACTTTTAATCTTTGAAATTCTGCGAGCACAAGTAAGACGTCTATGTATTGACCATTCAGATCGGATCACATTATTCCCATGTGCATAAGTAAACAATACAATACAAATGCTCAATATAGATAATCTGAAGTTGGAACTATTATGTCATGAACGCCAGTTCTGACAAGGTCACTGACCCAACCTGATTTTTGCAAGCAAAACCGGACTGGTTAAATTAAAAATACCTGATCACCCCTACATTGCCAAGTCTCAAGGAATCCTGGCGTACTCTCATCCTTGCCTCTTGTCTCTCAGCGTTTGATACAGATATCAATAAATCAGATGTCACTTTCATTCTGTGTGTTGGGAAAAGAGAAAAAAATAACTACTAGATTGAAATACTAATCCAGTGTCCAAGATCAGCTATATCTTCTATGCCGAGCAGATCTGTAGAAAATGAAGATAGGAAAGAAAGAACTAGGACTTTCGTGTTTAGTTTGATCCAGAATTTACTTCAATCCCATTAGTCAAAAAATGTCGGATGACTTGATTTTGCATTTTTCCAATTCATCAAACCAATCGGATCAATCTTCCAAAATAGCGAAACTCGAAGCCAGACTGGTGGGCAAGGCCTCATCTTCTGTATCCGCACAATCCCTTTGGTGTTTATATAAAGAGCAAAGCTAGTTAAAACCCTAATCCCTCTCTCTGTTCATGTGTATGCGTGCGTGGGGAAAAAACGGAGAGGGTGCGGAGAAATTGATTCCGCAAAGAGAGAGGATTAGGGTTTTATAAATATGTCTGTATCAAATATTATCCGATTTTTCTTATCCAAAGTCAGAAGGTGTGTGACGTCTGTAATGAAATAAAAGATAGGAACAAGACAATGCAAGACTTTAACGAAATTTCTCTCGCAATTAATTGGATGCTGAAAAAAAAAACAAATCAAAAAAAAACAACCAAAAAAAAAGAAAAGAAAAGATAGTACGTCTAATCAAAATGCCCAAATCTTCTTCTTGCCATGCGAACCCTAATCTTCTTCCCCGATCCATTTAGCTTTCTCAAGCAAATCTTGACGGCGAAGTTCTGGTACATTTGCCTTCACCAACACTTCGTCAATGTCTTTGTTCACATCCTTTAAAGATCTCTCCACGGAATCCTTAAACTTCTTAGTATTTTGCATTGCCGCGGTCTGATTCTCAATCGCCACTGTGGCGTACTTCAACTCTTCCTCTAACTCCTCCTTTCTTTTTACTAGCGGCGTCAGTGACACAGCCGTCCGGACTTCGTTTCTGTTCATTTCTACTGACGGCGAAGAAGGCTTCGGGACTGCGCAGAGGACTGGGCATACGACGATGACATAGGGGAATCCGTATCGGAATCGGAATCAGAATCAGAATCAGAATCAGAAGACGAAGGGGGAGGGGAAGGGGGAGAGCGATGGGCAGGGGGAAGGCGAGGTTGTGGCGGAGGGAAGTGGTCGTTGCTACGTTTCAGGGAAGGTATGTTTCAAGTAATTCTGTGTTTGTGTTTGAACTAGCTTTGCTCTTTATATAAACAGCAAAGGATTTAACGGTTTAAAGAATCGGTTAAGTTTTGAAAGTTGGACTGTAAACAGTTTCTGGACAGGGATTTAACGGTTTAACTATCTCAATAATCCGTTAAATTTTGAAAGTTGGTGGGGTGACTGTGAACAGTTTCTGAACTCCATGCATATTGCAGTTACCCGTTGGCAGCATGTTCACCCTAATCAACCCATGAAAAAGTTGAATTTTCGATTATTGGTGATAGTAAAATAAAGAGGAAAATTATAAAATAATAATTTTTGCTATTTGACATGTAAAATATATAACTCTTATAAAAAAATAACAATATAGCAAAACATTATGTAAATAAAATACTCTTATTATTTGGTTTTCAAATTAGAAATTTGAAATGTTGGGCATTTCATTGTTTTAAAAAAACAACAACAGATCTATAATATTATCCGTTTGAATTCTGATTTTTTATCTTAAAATATCAATATAAATTAAGATTTGAATATTTAATTTACATTTGAGTATGTAGGGATTGAAATCTAAATTTTTATCTTTAAATATTAACATTACACGGAAATTTCGAATCATGTTTAATATAGGAGTGAATTTGATGATTAATATTTAATCATCAAATATTCTATGAATATTTAGGGTATAAAATATTCTCATATATATGAGTCAATGTTTAATATTAATTATTAAAAATGTTTATTAAATTGAATATTTGATAATTAAATAGATCAATTGAATATATGAGATTAAATTATAAATGTTTAATATTAATTATTTAGTTTAATTTAGGGTGTGGATTGTATTTATTTTTAATAAAATATTATTATATCTGAGTCAATGTTTTAATAATTATTAAAAAAAAATTATTTTAATAATAAAATTTGGCAAAAATTGGATGTGATTCTGAGAGACATCACAATTTTTTTAAGTTTTTTTTTTTAATAATTTGAGTGTAACACCATATATTTTTCAATATTTTTTAAATTAAGGCTGCCATAGTCAGTGCGATGAATTCAATTAATTAAGAATCAATTAAATTCACATATAAAAGGGAGTGAATTGTGATTTTTTTTATTTAAATCTGGTTATCAATTCTAAATTATTTTTTCTCATCAAAATATGTTAGGATGAAAATAAATATTATATTTAATTCTTTAAACTGTAAAACTAATTATATATTCATCATGTCAATAACTTATCCAAATCAATGGATTTGATATGTTTGATTTAATACTTTCAAATAATCAAGTGACAAAGGATAAATAAGACTTTTAACTCATTTTTTTTGCTATTTTGTGCATTTTTTTATAAGAGTTGTTATTTTTTGTATGTTACTTAAGTTTTTTGACATTTTCAATCTTTTCCTCATAAATTAATGTGCGATATTACTTCATCAATAAACACTAGAGAATAGAGAGGTAAGCTACATAGCCTACATTGATAGAAGTTTATCGCATATAATAATTAATGGCAAAGTATCAGATGAGACGGTCTTATCATTTTTATTGTGAGACGAATTTAATGAAATGATGTGTTTATTTATTGCAAATGATGTATTTCTTTGTTGCAAATAATGTAATTTTTAAAAATGAAATGATGTATTTAATTTATTAAAATGATGTATTAAGGTCAGTCTCACGACAAAAAAAATAGTAAGACCGTCTCTAAAGAGACCAACTCCAAAGTTGACAAAAACATTACTAACGAATTTGGTCGATCTCAACCTATTTGGAAAAAATTCTTTAATATGAAATAATGTGTATTTTTTTTTAACTTGTAGTTTATAAATTTAGCTGAACAAGAATAATATTAATACAAAGAACGCAAATGCAATATTTCTTGATAATGGGTTCAGATTTGGATAAGATGTAAAGAAAATACTATAACCATTAAAAAGCTACAATTCTTGGAGTCGACCTGCGACAAAACAGCAGGAACAATATTTATGTTTGTACACATTCTAATGCGATGACGTAAATAATGCGAAAACTACCCAAACTGCTCTTCTACTCTCATTCTTAAACAAGTAGCGCGCAGTGTTTTTTCAGAAAAATCAAATCTATTGGAGAGAGAATCACAGCGCAGCCTTTACAGTTCGTCATCCTTTGATTTTTCACCACTCAATGTTTTCCCATTCACTCCCATCAGTTCAGTGTCAAAAATGAGTGTGGCACCGCCTGGGAAGCATTGACAGAATGAGCAATAAATTGGAATGGTAGAAATGGGAGGCATAATATTACCACATATGCGGTTGAAGCATGATTACGATTCAATAAACATGCATCATTTGATAAAAATCAACCACCTAGTTAACTCATGGGCGTGCATGACTCGAAGCATAAGGGATTTAAGGGAACCAAGAAGTTAATACTCCCTCCGTCTCTAATTATTAGTCTCAAATCAAAATGACACAATAACCAATATTTGTGAGTGTAGTGGAATTAATAATTTATTGATGAACATGAAAAATTTTGTCATTTTAAGAAATGAGACTAATAAATGGAACGGACCGGGTAAGTGGGACCGTAGGCGGATGGAGGGAGTATCTTTCTAATTCAACATGAGTACTGACATCATATAAAGTTGAGGCAAGCATGCCGAGTTAAGTTTATACCTGGGATTGTAGGAGGGGATCCCTGCTCTCCGTAACCAAGTTTAGAAGGAATTTTCAACTTTCTTTTCTCTCCCAAGCACATCCCCAGTAGTCCTTGATCCCAACCTGAAAATGATAGGCTCATTTGATAAATGATTTAACTAGGCTAGACATTTGGATGTTAAATTTTATCAAATTGCAGTCATGACCATGCGACTGTGAGTAGCAGCAGTAGCTTACTGGTTGGGGTTTATTGATCTCCAGGTTTCCCATACTTTCTTTTGAGCATGTGATAAAATGTCTTCAATAATACTTAATATATTTATCCAATATTTCTAACAAATAATAATCATGGATTTCAAGATAAATAGAGAGGCTCCGCGAAAAAATACAATTAATAAAAGTGTCAAAGTAGGCAGGGCTCCTATGGAACACAGAAATAGTAATTCACAAACCTCCAAACTCATGCAAATCTACATTCCTCGATCATTTAATATGAAATTATCATCTTTTTAATTTTTATGGGCACCAACCTTTGATTACTTGACCACTACCAAGTTCAAATTCAATTGGATCCCCTCTTTCAAAACTTGAATCAAAAACTGTTCCATCTGTCAGCTTTCCCTGAAAAAGTCATCACAAACTCCAGAAGCAGAGCAGATAACACACTACAATTTGTTGGCTTATAAAAAACTACAAGAAGCAAATTACTTTTCAATGATATCACATTAAATGTTTGCTAATGGTTCATTTAAGAAAATCACTAGCCCATTATTGATTTGATTAAAGGAAAAATAGGATTCATCAAGACTAGACCCAGTAATCTGAGGCACAATTAAAACAAAACAATCTCAAGGCCACCAGACATGTTATCTCAAATTTCTGCAGTATAAATGCAAATAGGATCCATGAAAGATACCCAAGCCAACCTGCTGACGTGGATAAGCTTCCAGGTCAAAGCAATGAAGTGCACAAAATGACCACATCAAGTAATTTGATCACTCATTAACTCAATAAAATCCAGATAAGCAAATGATGCTAGCATATATCAATCCTCTTATTCCTATTCTGGGTTAAGAAAAAAAAAAAGGTGTCAACTCACCCTGTAGTGCACTTGAACACTGTCGCCTTTGTGAGCTAGAACATCACATGTCTTAGGCTTGTACTGCAGTAATAAGACAGATGAATGTCAGGAAAAATGAAAGAAATTTAGCAACAAAGATGAGAAAGTGAAGGCATAAATAAGGAAGCCTCAACAAAATCCCAATCAAGGTAGTAATGAATAGTCCCCAGTTAAATTAACGACACAAGTTACAAACAAGCTAATCTATGTTCGCACTACATTATTTTTCAGTTCTGGAGCAGCCACTAGTTTTCAAAGAAGAAATAAATGTTATAAACACAATTTATTTCTTTGAATACCACAGCTACACTCATACTCTTTGGTACTTGAGATTTTATATGCAACCAACACTAGGTATTCCTCAGTATTCATTATTTTACTACTACTTTTGAGCTGGCATTGATCATCAGATGAATGCAACTATAAACTGAGAACACAGGCCTACAATATTATCAATTTATTTCTTTGAATACCACAGCTACACTCATACTCTTTGGTACTTGAGATTTTATATGCAACCAACACTAGGTATTCCTCAGTATTCATTATTTTACTACTTCTTTTGAGCTGGCATTGATCATCAGATGAACACAACTATAAACTGAGAACACAGGCCTACAATATTATCAATACCTACCAAAAACCATCATTCACATTCCTTAACGGCAAGAATTCACTCTTTTTAGATGTGATTAACAGTAAAAAAGAATCGTAATTCGCATCAATCGTACCTTCACACCGATCTGTAGCTCTGTCACATCCCCAGATTTCTTCGCCGAACCTACACACATCAACAATAACAATCATATTCTGTCAGAGCAGTTATTTTACAATAAAATGAAAATATATATCTATTCGCTGCTTAATTAGAAGCAATAATATTTCAGATCTAATTACATGTATCAACAATTCACTGAAATCTCCTTTACCTACTGCCAAAAATGCCAAAAACAGTGAAATTGAAGCGACGTTCAACGCGTAGCTGAGCTTCATCCCTAAAGAATCCGGTAATTTCTTGTGTGTGTTATATAGTAGGATGTATTCTTGTGTTGAGTTTTGCGGCTTTGCCTCACTCAATTTACCAAAGCTTGTGCGGCTGTGCCGTTATCGTATGCATCCGCGACCATGGTAAAGCAAATATGTATGGAGCTCCAACGCAACAATTCGAGCGCCATCCAATAAGAACACGCCACGTCACTTTATGACGTGTCTCAAACCTGGATAAAGGCCACGTTTCCAAAGGGTGGCCTGTCGGTTTGCTCTTCAAATATTGCGACAACTGAAATTTATAATCGAGCCCAGCCCATATAGCAGCCCTTTGTATTTCTTTAAAGAGTGATTCTATTCATAATCCCCAAATTTTTTTTTATAGCCTAAAAAAATAATTAAAATTCAACTAATTTTTTCTTGGACATTTCTATCCCCAATATTTTAAAATTTTAAAAAATTAAACCATTATTTATATTTTTGTTTGTTATTTATATTTCTGTTTGTATAACACTCAAAATTTCTAATTCTAAACTTTTATAAATTTGTCGTGAATTTATCACATTGGCTTCTCAGTTGGGTTTTTTCATTTGAACAAAAGTCAACAATCATAAAAATAATGAATCAATAATTAATTATTTAATTTTGTATTGTGAATGAATTGTTACGTAAATCTGCAAAACTAGTAAATTAACATTACAAAAAATATAATAATAGAAGTATTGTCGAAAAATAAAATGAACACAAAATCAAAGAGTGAATAATTAAATGTTAATGCTCATTATTTTTTAAGTTTTGAATACGCATATATATAATTATTCATGTGTAGACGAAGAATAATGCTATTATAATCAATATTTTTTAAAAATGGCTATGTGGGTGGGCAACTAGTAGAGAAATTATTGTTACTATAATTCTTATTTAAGTGAAGCTACATTTTTTTTAGAATCCATAAATATTAGGGGGCTATCATAAGGGCAGTTTTTTAATTTAATAAAAATTAAAATAATTGAAAGTTGTAAGGGTAAAATAATTTGAAAAATAATTATTTATGTTTAAATTATTTTGGGCTAGGAATAGAATTACCTTCTTTAAAAGTTACAGTGATTCGGGTGATAAAACTTGATCACTAATTGTGATTGGTGGTTTCAGTCAGTGGGCCCAATAGCTAGAAGAAAATCCACCTGCAATGGCCCAATGGTGTAATTCCACGTGGAGGTGAAAAACTCAATGCTGACATTTCTAGGTGGAATCAACTCTACATCGCACAAGTAAATTAGTTCAAATTTTCTAAGATTTTAAAAAGAAACTTAATCTTCTACTTGAAAATAGGAATAATGGTTTTCTGTATTGGAATAAATGCTTGAAGGATAGGATGTACAATAAAATCAAATGGAATCCAACGGCTAATTGGAAATTCTGGCGACGAATTTGCAACCTTTTCAGGTAAGGGGCCCAGATATCTCCCCTTTGACCCCAGAAAAAGCTGGAAACTCCAATACAGACCCCACTAACACAGTAAAACCTAAAAAGTAATATTCTCAATATCACCCCATTTCTTCCCGTTGCTAAGATTTGCACTCCCATTTGTGATCAGTTTCAACAAGGCAATTACTCCCTCCGGTATTAGTTTTATTTTTTAAAATAGAAAAAAAATATTCTCACAGCAATAAAATATTAATTTTACTATACTCACAAATATTATTAACTGTGCCAGAAGTAAATGTGACTAATGTCAAGGGACCGAGAGAGTTTTATGTTGCAGAATAAATGCACATCTATTGGTGCAATAGTTTTATTGGTAGACACATATTATGATCATTTTCGAGTCATAAGACAGTTCTATTTTAATGATTAGTTTTATTTTTGCAAGTTAGAATTGATTTTATTTATGAAAGAGAATGAAAAACTTAACTTATTAGTATCGTCCCAACAAGCTGAATTATATTAAAAGAATGGTGATTCTAAATGCAGTCACATTTTTTTTAAACACAGCCCCTAGAAAAAATAAAAATTTAAATTATAATATACAATTACAATTTTAACCTTATAGCCCCAATGATATTTAATTAAAATAATTACAATCAAAACTCATATACATAATCCCATCTCCATTTAAATCAAAAACCCAGAAAACAATTTTCTACTAACATTGACGCCACAGGCAGCCAACCCCTATTACTATTGAAATACCATTTTATTCTAAAACCTCTATGTACCTTTTTGTGCTATAAGATTATCACTCTTCATTATTTATTTTATAATAAATTTTACACATCTCCATCAAAAATACATAGCAGCCTTTGTGTACAATACTTCTTAGATGCCCGCCTTTGTGAGAGCTCATTGACAGAAATGGATATTTTCTCAATGAATTTAATGATGTTGATGAGCAATGATTCACGGACAAGTATTGCCATGATTTCCTCTTGCTTTGCTTTGGTTGGAGAGACGAGTTCTCCATTTGGCTTTCAGTTTGTCGGTGGCGGCTTTGGAGTTCTATAAATGGATCTCGATGGCTGAGGATGGGGACGTCGTCGTTTTGATTGTTTTCAAAAATTCTCTCTGAGATTTACCAGATTTCATGCTCACTTTTACGCATGCTGACTGGATTTTGCAGTAAATCTAGTTTAAGTCACTAGCATTTAGGGTTGGTTGCAACGTTTGGTTTAAAAAAAAATGAGCTACATAGTTTTGATTTTAATTATTTTAAATTAGGGGCTACAAGGTTAAAATTGTAATTATATATTGTAACTTAAATTTTTATTTTTTTAAGGGATTATATTTAAAAAAAATGTAGCTGCATTTAGAATTACCTTAAAAGAAATTCGAACGGGTCATGAGTTTATTCATCTAACTGGATACACTATCAGCCTTAAAAGAAATTCGAACGCGTCATGAGTTTATTCATCTAACTGGATACACTATCAGAAAGGTACAAGGAGCAATTTTGATTTAATCAATTATTAAAAAAAAATTATACTTGGCATTTTAGTGTTACAAAATGCCGTTTAGATAAAAAAAGAACTAAAATCAATGGCAACAATAGTTTTTTTATTATAAGAAAAAGAATGATAAGCAGTGGAAAGTATAAAAAGGCAATACTGTTTGTCTGACCAAGATCTCTTTTCGCAAATAATAAATTCATTAGCTTTCGCAATATAGTGTAGTGTAGTAGTGTAGCCCCCCACTGACTTTTATTACACACCCGTTCCTGCCCCCTGCCTGCTGTCTTCGTCAAGCTGACAAGCTCAACACCCCAGCCACGCCTCTCTCTCTCTCTCTCTGTACAATTCAGACAAATCTATGGTCATTAGTTTTTACTCGATAGGCTTTCTATAGAAGCGCTTCGTCATCAAATACTACTCAAGATTATTAGCAGAGCAAACATTGGGCCTGCCATGGGGATTTGCTTTAAGTGGTTGCTTCTTCTCTCTCTTCTCGCTCTGTCCGCGTCTCCCTCATGTGAGTACATTGCTACTGGACTGGTGATGCTGCATATTTTCTTATCTGGCTTTTCATCTCGGTTTGTACTGATTAGATGATACTTCTGTGTGTGCGTGCGTTTTGCTTTGTACATTTAGTGATTTGATATTATTAATTTTGTGAGCGCACATGCTTTCGTGTGCCATTTTTTGTTTATAATTATGAAATTTTAGTGATGATTATGTCCTTGAGCGTTGGAAGATGATTTCTCTTCGTATCGCATTCAAAATCCGGAATACTGAGATTTATCTTTAGCATTTACTGGAATTCTTACTACGATTCTCTCTCTCACAGTCACAGATGGAGCAATGCACCCGAGAGTCGGCGTCTGCTACGGCGACCTAGGCAACAATCTCCCCGACCAGCAAAAGTCCGTCGAGCTAATACAGAAACTCAACGCCAAACGCATCAAAATCTACGGCGCAAACGCCGCAACGCTCAAAGCCACCCAAGGAACCGACCTCCAAATCTCAATCATGCTCCCAAACGAGCTCATTCCCGCCGCCGCTGGCAACCAAACATTCGCGGACCAATGGGTCAAATCAAATGTCGTTCCGTTCTACCCTGAATCGAAGATCCGTTACCTACTCATTGGCAACGAGATCCTCAGCAACAAGCCGAAATCCACCTGGTTCAAGCTCGTCCCCGCCATGCGCAAAATCCGGAACTCCGTCAAAAGATTCGGCCTAAAGAAGGTTAAAATCGGAACGCCTTTAGCAATGGACTGTTTGGAGGCGTCCTATCCGCCGTCAGCCGGGGCTTTCCGGTCCGACGTGGCGGTCCGGGTCATTAAACCGTTGCTCCATTTCTTGGACCGGACCAAATCCTTCTTCTTCGCCGACGTCTACACTTACTTCGCCTGGATCTCAAATCCGATCGATATAAACCTCGATTACGCGCTGCTTCAGCCCACGAATATCACCGTTTCGGATCCGGGCTCGGGTCTTAAATATACCAATTTATTGGACCAAATGCTGGACTCTCTCGTTTTCGCAATGAAGCGGCTCGGGTACCCGAATATCCGTTTGTTCCTGGCAGAGACGGGTTGGCCCAACGGCGGCGGCCCGGACCAACTCGGCGCCAATATTTACAACTCCGCCACTTACAACCGCAACGCGATCAAGAAGTTCACGGCTAGGCCGCCGATCGGGACCCCGGCCCGGCCCGGTGCGGTAATCCCGGCGATGATTTTTGCGCTGTACAACGAGAACCAGAAACCGGGTCTCCGTACGGAGAGGCATTTCGGGCAGCTGTACCCGAACCAGTCGTACGTTTACCCGATTGATTTCTCGGGTAAGACTAGCGATTACCCGGCGTTGCAGAAACCGGCGAGTAACGGCAAGTTGTGGTGCGTGGTGGGGTACGGCAGGAACACGACGGCGTTGGGTGAAGCGTTGTCGTATGCTTGCGGGAAGGGTAAGGGGACGTGCGACCCGATCCGACCCGGAGGGAAGTGCTACAGGCCAAATTCGCTGAACCGGCATGCGAGTTATGCTTTTAGCTCGTATTGGACCCAATTCAAGGCATCCGGGGCAACCTGTTCTTTCAATGGGTTGGCCACTTTAACTTCCGCTGATCCAAGTAAATCTCTACTCCAAAAATTGTCATGATTTTACATAACTTGTAGATGTAGTTAGCTACAAGAATTGCCACAATTTTTAAATTTTATTATCTGATAATTTTTCTTAACACATTTTCGCTTGTTGCAGGTTTTGGATCTTGCCAACTCCCAAGTATTAACCTTTGAGCACATGCGTGGAACATCTCTTATAATCATGTTGTTAGATATTGAGGTTTTTTACCATTAGGTAATTTATTTTGATCGAATAAAATGATTTATTGGAAATGAAAAGCTGATTAGTTTTTAGAAAAAAAAAGAATATGGTAATCGGCAGTTAAATGAAAAGCAAATAACTATGAAAGTATGAGGAAAGAATAGTAAATGGTAGGGGTGTGCACGGTCCGATTTGGCCGGTTTAAGGGGCAAAGTACGGACCAAACCGGCCAAACCATATTAAAACGGTTTGGTTCGGCTGGTTTAAACGGTTTGAAGATTATTCAACTTCAAATATTACAAAAAAATGAAACTTGTATATCTATTTTATTATTAGAAATTAATGAAAGAATGATACACAAAATAAAACTAATATAAATATGTATAGCTTGTCATTAATTATAAATATGAGATAAGTAATAAATAAATAATATTATGGTTGCAAGAAACAATTATATATAAGTTGATTTATAAGGTTACAATTCCAAAGAATATAAACATCGGACATATATATCAATATAATTGATATTTTAGCTTTCTATCAAATAATATTTTATTATCATTATTATATTTAAAATTATATTATTTATACGGCCGGTCCGGCCGAAACGGCCGGTTTCATCCTTCAAACCGTCGGCCAAACCAAATAATCCGGTTTGAGATTTTTCAAACCAACCCGGCCAATCATTTTTTTCAAACCAGTCAAATTAATTTGGTTTGGCCAGTTCGGCCAGTTTCGGCCAAACCGTGCACACCCCTAGTAAATGGTGATTAGTCTGCAGTGCATAAAAATAATAATAATAATAATATGAAGCTGTGAGAAAAGAAAAGTATTAGGCTTTGTGGTTGGATCTCAAATATTTCCCGTTATATTTAAGTACTGTCATTAAATTTAAAACTAGTATTGCGTTCACGCAATGAATAAGAATTTTAATTATGATATAAAAATAATAATAATAAATTTGATACTTTATTTGAAGTAAATAATATGAATTTTTAAATGTGCATTCATAAAAGAGGAAAAAACTGAAAATAGCTAAAAATTAAAAATACATTAAAAAAATAACAACTCTTATGAATAAATGCATAAATTAGCAAAATTTGAGTAAAAAGTCCAATTTGTCCTTAAATATCACATTTAATTATTTTGAAGTGTCCGATCATCAAACACTATAACATGTTTTAATAATAGTAAAAAGTTCAATTTGTCCTTAAATATCCATTGTTCACAGAATTAAGTAAAATTTAATAATTGGGTGCATTATAACATATTTTAATAATAGTTTCAATCAGGAATGCACAATCAATGTAAATTAAAAAGCTTACAGTTAATTGATTAAGTGTGAATTCACGTCAAACTTAATTAATTGGATTTACATTCTATTTTATTTCTAAAAATTTCAATTCACAACCCATATTTGTATTAAAAAATATATGAATTCATATCACCTTGTAATAACTTGAATTTATTCGAAATGAATTTAAAATTCTTTTATATTAACTCAAATTTACGATTAATTTCAAATGAAATCCAAATTCTCGCCCATAGTTATTTAAATTTTAATTTCAATTCCCTTTACTAATTTAAAATAATAGCAATTCCAATTTACGCTCGTAATTTTCAATTAAAATTACTCAAATTTTAATTATAATAAGAATTCATGCCGGAAATAATTTAAATTTAAATTCCAATTCGATTATCAATTCAAAAAATTTCAAAACAAGATTTTATAAACATATTAAAAACTTTCTACCGAAATACTCACATATAAATAAATTAAATCATTTATTTAAATTTAAAATCTATAAGATTAGGGAATTTTAGAATTTTAGGAAAAAATAATTAATTGACTATTAACGCAGCACTAACACAGGCTAGAATTCTGAAAAATAGGGGTACTGTATATTTTTGCTATATTGTGCATTTTTAAATAAAAGTTGCTATTTTTTACATGTGAAATAGTGAAACTTGCTATTTGAGATTTTTCCTCTTATAACTATGTTATACACATCTATCTTTTTTTTAAAATTGATTATAATTCCCATTGATATTATTGAAAAATAATAGTTAAGGAAAAACTTATCTAATTGGTTTATGCTTAAAATAATCAGCAAAGCATTTAGCCATGGAAAATAACTAACCCTCACTCTATTTATTAAATTGAAATAATAATTAAGAAAATTAATTTAATTGATTCTAATTCAAATTCATAATTATAGGGAAATAAATATTAAAAAAATTATTCTTATGTCCCTGAATAAATTTTCATTAACGTGTATTACAAAATACATCATAGAAGGCTGCATATATATACAAGAAATCTGTTTTAGGATTTTGCATGGAATTCCGATAAACAAGGAAGGAAAAATCTACAAGATATGTAAACAAAGATATGTGAATATCTTCTAAATATTGTGTGTGAAGATACGAATCTCAACACCCCCTCAAGTTGGCGAGTGAAGGTTGCGAACTCCCAACTTGACAGATAAGTACTGTAACTGATCAGCTCCAAGAGGCTTGTCAATATATTTGCGATCAGCTTCGTGGTGGCGATTTCACATGGCTCGACCTCTTTCGATTCAACCCTCTCACGGACAAAATAGCAGTCCATTTCGACATGTTTAGTTCTCTCATGATAGACCGGGTTTCTGGCAATGTGTCGTGCTGCCTGGTTGTCGCAATACAGACGAGTTGGGGTCTACTGCACGGCTTCGAGCTCCTTGACGAGCCATCGAAGCCAAATCACCTCACTAATTGTTGCAGCCATTGCCCGGTACTTGGCTTATGCCGATGATCGTGACACGATGCTTTGTTTCTTTGTGCGCCACGAGACGGGCGCGCCTCCGAGTGTGATAACATAACCACTTCGCGACTGTCGGGTAAGATGGCAGCCCCCCAGTCCAAATCACAGTGCGCAACTAACTCCAAATCACCTTTTGCTGGTAGAAAAATCCTTTGGCCGGTTGTGCCTTTGACATATCTAATAATACGGAAAGCAGCATCATTGTGTGTTTGCTTCGGCTTGGATAAGAACTGACTAAGAACACTGACTGCATATTTAATATCGGGTCGGGTGACGGTGAGATAGAGTAAGCGCCCAATTAATCGCCGATATCGCTGCTCGTCAACCACTGGACTCTCATAGTCCACATCTAAACGTACATTTTGCTCCATAGGCATTTTGCTGGGCCAGCAACCTTCCATCCCGGCATCTTTCAATATGTCGATGGCGTATTTTCTCTGGGACATTACCATGCCTTCTGCAGACCGCGCCACTTCAATGCCCAAGAAGTACATCAAAGAACCCAGATCCTTTATACTAAAACGTGTGTTTAACATCTCTTTAACATTATGAATCATATCTTCATTATTACCGGCGAGCAACACATCGTCAACGTAAATCAGAGCTGCAACGAATACACTTCCTGCCTTGTAAATGAACAGTGAGTGATCCGCATGTGATTGTTGGAAGCCGACGTCGGATAAGGCGGTTGTGAACTTGTGATACCAGTTGCGCGAAGCTTGCAGTAGGCCATATAAGAACTTCCGTAGTTTACAGACTCACAATTCTCCATCTTTCGTATATCCCTGCGGCACTTTCATGTACACGTCTTCATTCAAGTCGTCGTGTAAAAATGCATTATTAATGTCAAGTTGATGCATAATCCAATTCCTTTTCACTCCAATTGCGAGGATGGAACGTAGCGTGACAAGCTTAGCCACCGGCGCAAAAGTCTCATGGAAGTTTACACCTGGAACTTGAGTGAAACCTTTCGCGACCAAACGCACTTTGTATCTCTCGACCTCACCCGTCGGCTTGTATTTAATCTTGTAGACCCACTTTGAGTCAATTACTTTCTTCCACTCGGCAGCAGTACTAAATCCCACGTCCCATTTAGCTCTAAAGCTTCTATTTCCTTTTGCATCGCCTCGCGCCATTCGGCGGATTTTGCAGCTTGTGCGAACGTCTTTGGCTCAGCATGAGTATCAATCGCAGCAAGATAACACTTATGGGTGAGTGAAAACTTGTCATAGGGAACATAATAAGTAAGAGGATGTACCGTAGAAGAGTCCGTATCGGAAGCGGGTCGTGAATGGTCTATTGAGTTCGGCAATTCCACTTCATAATCTTGCAAGTGGGCTGGTTGATGTCGGACTCAAGCGCTCTGTCTGTTGGGATTATATACTGAAAGCATATATGATTAAGTGTTTTGTACACTGGTCTTCATATATGTTGCTGCAACAATGCTCGCTGTCTGATGAAACAAATATACAACGAACCATAATATCCTATTGTCTCGCCTATAGGGATGACCATATGGTGTGTAGGAGATCACAGAGGATCATATGAGTCGCTTGACCTAGCGAGATATAAACAGTATCACAGCTGAAACAGTCCCTGGATAGGCTGTCGGTCTAAGCTGCGGCACATCGGTTCATAAGTGGGCTTATCCTAGCTACTTGATGTGTCGGTACATAGTTATGTATTGATGGGATCAACAGTGGGATGTGTCATTCACATTGATATACGAATGAGCCAGATCCCTAACATACTTCCTATGATCTTAAACCTAAATGAAGGATAAGGGGCACACACAGATTGACCGCACTTTGATTTACCAAGGTGGCGAGTCTTACTTGTACTCTAATACTCGTATTTTGGGTGTTGGCAATTTGTGTGTGGCCTGCTTAGGCTGGACGTTTAGGTAAGCATATCCGTTTCAGGATGGTGACATTCCCCGAGGAGCTCACAAGGTTCATTATGCTAAACCCTGCAGGTTGAATTATTTAATTCAGGCATAAGTGAAAAGGAGTGAGTTGTATTACTCAAGAAATAAGAGATTAATTATTTATGGCTGATTGTCATAAGCCAAATTAATTAATGAATGTCTAAAACCTTAAATATGTGGATCATGTTAGTTTGGTGCAACCCGTTCCTAATAACGTGGTAATAAAGGGGCGAGTCAACATTGTTACCGTGGTGAAGGTTAAAACAATGTTGTATTAATTAATTATGTTCTGGGTTGAACAAGGAAGGATTAATTAATAAAAAGGGCCCACTTTATTATTTGCATCTGGTCCCTGGTCTGGCCCATGAACTGCTCAAGCCCATTAGGGTTAGGGTTTCTCACAACCCTAACACTATATATATGTCTTCTCTCTATCAGATCACTTGAGACTTTTCAGTATATTGAAAATACAGAAAGAGAACGGCGGCGGCAATCTGAGGGAGGAATTGATCGATTTCTCCAGATCTCGGATTCAACTTGGTAGATAATCATCACCAGATTTCCAAGGAGCAAGGGAACAAATCAGAAGATCAAATATGTAGGAACAACTGTCCACCGCCATTGTCCAGACTCAGATCCAGATTTACTTCATCGTTTTATTCTCCGATCTAGATCTGTAGATCAAACGTTGAAGATCAGGTATTCCAAAATTCCATCCTCTGCAATTAATTTTGTAGGAGCATGCATAGGTTCGCATGGTTTATTTAATTGAAATTTATTCCTGGTATCCTAAGAACGATCCTTGGCAAGAATTTAATTAATGACAACTCATGTTGTCCATCGTAGACTCAAACCCTACACTGTCGTGGGTTGGCAATAACATCAGGAACACGAGTTTCACCTTCGGTAGTCCCGTGGCTGTCACTTGTGTCTTCTACACCTGTGTCTAATTCTCCACAACCAATTTCATCTGTTACACTTTTGTCGCCCACTTTCAGATTACTGTTTCCCTCATTTGTTTCAGAATAAGGAAAACTATCTTCCACAAAACGCACGTCCCGTGCGGTGTATATCGTTTGACTTTGAAGGTCAAACATCTTGTATCCCTTCTGTCCATACGGGTAGCCGATGAAGACGCATTTCCTCCACTTTACGGCAAACTTGTCAGTCACCCTGTTCGTATCTTTTGCATATGCCAAACACCCGAACACCTTCAAATTCTCATAACTTGGTGGTTTACCGACCACGATCTCATGCGGTGTCCGTCCTTGTAATACTTTGGATGGCAGTCTGTTTATGATATATGCTGCGGTTAAGACGCACTCTCCCCAGAAGGTAATAGGTAGATTAGCTTGGAATCGCAGAGCTCTAGCAACTTCAAGAACATGTCTATGTTTTCGCTCCACTATTCCATTCTGTTGAGGAGTGTGAGGTGATAACTGCAGAAAGCAGCGAGCAAATAATATTTTTTTTACACCCTAAGGTGGTCGATCCCACAGGGACTATGCAATGAAAAATCCAAAGTACTAGTCATAGTTCTTAGAACACAGAAGTTTGAGGAAATTCAAAAGGGGTTTTGTTTTGAAAATTAAAGATGACAATGCAATAAAATAAAGGGTTTTGGAAAACAATAAAGGGAAACACATATCCTAGGGCAGATAATCTAATCATCAACATGCAATATCAATCAACTCAGCAATGGGGAAAACATAGATTTTTGTGGATTAAATTCCTTGGTCCGGCAATTATTAACTATAAACCTAGATCTCAATTCACCTCTCGGTCCTTCTTTTAATCTAGATTATAAAATTAAATCAGAGAATTAAACCATGCTTCAAGAGTTGATATCAATTAAACATGCATCAGAAAAGAAATCATAATCCTAGAACCTGTTTAGGGTTCTAGCCACAAAACATGACTAGAATTAAAGCAAACATATTATTAAAGAACTTACAAATAAAGAGGAATCTTGAATGTCTTGTAAAAACTCCAAAGCTCAATTTTTCTAAGTGTAATAATGCATAAAAGAAGTCTCAAATTCGTGCCTAAGAGTTCATATTTATAGAGGGGGGGGGGGGGAAAGACCTAATTTGAGTATTGGGTAAAAATAGCAAAAACTGTCAAAACAGGCCATAAACAGCCTTTTCGGGCCTCCGTGTCGATCGACAGGCAGGCTGTCGATCGACACACCCATCCAGTCGAATTCCAGGTTGAATTTTGTGTCGATTCTGCAACTTGGGCCTCTGTTTTGATCGACACAAATCCTGTCGATCGACAGGAATGCACGTGTCGATCCCCTTCTGCGCAGTCTCACGGTTTTGGCCATAACTTTTGCTCCCGAACTCCGATTAACCCGATTCCAGTTGGATTAGAAAGCTAATTCAAAGATCTTTCAATTTGCATGCTTCATTAGCTCGAATTCCACGTGCGGAAGAATTCGTGACTGTTTCTTTGAACATCATCTGCTTTCGGTACGGGTTTCCAATGAATTTGGCCTAAAACCTGCAAAAATCACCCATAAAAGGCATGACACCCTCTAAAGTAGACTCATGCACAAAAATAAGTAAAAACATAAAAAAATGTACTTGAAACAATGGAGAAAAATATAGATAAGTTTGTATAATTATGAGCTTATCATGAGGGCAGGTGGTTTCAAGCAACATCTCATTCTCACCGTAATATTCCAACATTTCTCGCGATTGAAATTATCCACCATTATCGGTTCTAATGCGTTTAACTATTTGACCGAACTGCGTCTTTAACATCTCAAAGAAAAACTTAAGATACATGTTTGCCTCTGATTTGAATTTCATGAGGTAAATCTACACACCCCTACTGAAATCATCTACAATTGTGAGGAAATATCGTGCTCCAGTGAACGAAGGTTTTTTGTAACTGCCCCATATATCACAATGAAGCATCTCAAAATATTTATTAGTACGAATGGAACTAGAAGGAAAAGGTAATCTTGTTTGTTTTGCTTTCATACAAATATCGCAAATCTCATGTGACATTACACATAAACCGTGCACTTTTATCCTAGAGGCATGTCCGAGTCTCTTGTGCCAAGTGTTGTTGTCCATGACTGCGGAGAAAACTTGTCGAGCATCCCGAACCGACTCCAGAAAGTATAGACCATCACGCCCTCTACCCGCTCCAGTCCGACTCTTCGAGGTACAATTCTGTATAACACAATAATTCGAAGAAAAGATTAGAGCACATTGGAAGTCTTTGGTCAAACGACTGACAGAAATTAGGTTGCACTGGAAGGTGGGAACGAAGAGGACTCGATCCAGCATCATGTCGTTCTCGAGTCTGATGGTCCCAATGCCTTCGACGGTTGCCTTATCACCGTTGGGTATTTTGACTGGAACTCATTTATCGCAATCACTTAGCGAATCAAACATCTCTCGTTCGCAATAGATGTGTTCAGTCGCTCATGTATCAACAATCCACGATGCATGTATATTGATGTTACCTGCCATATTCACCGTGGGACTTACAGGCGAACCGGTATTGCCGTTGCGTGCAAGGAAGTCTTTTAATTGTGCGAGTTCTTCCGGCGTGAAGCCATGCACCGTGCTTGATTCAGCGGTAGCTCCTGCATCAACATGAGCGGCTCGATGCACGGTGGCTTTCTTGGTTGACCTTTTCCAGGGCTTGCCTACTCTTTGATTCTTTGGATAACCAACAATCTCCCAGCAATTTTCAATAGTATGCCACAGCTTGCCGCAGTTTCCGCATAGCGGTGGAGTTTTATCTGTATTGTCGTCGCGTCGAGTTGTATTGCCTTCTTGTCTCTGAACCTGGAATATCGCGCCATCAACGACAGGATTTCTGGATGTGGTAATAAGCCTCTGTCGTTCATCTTCTGCCACAAGGTGGTAGGCTGTACCGAGGCTCGACATTGGTTTCATGCTCAAAACATGACTACGGATGGTGGTGAAAGCATCGTCGAGGCCCATCAGGAATTCATACACGCGTTCTCTCTCAACCTTTTCAGTGAAGAGCTTCGACATGTCGCATGTGCACTTTCTGCAAGTGCACTTCGGCATCGTTGAAATTGCGTCAATTTCATCCCACAACCCTTTAATCTTCGTGTAGTAGGTTGAAACTGAAGCCTTGTCTTGTCGAGTTAGCGTAAGGTTTCTCTTCAGTTTGTACGCCTTTGGGGCACTCTCTTTCCCAAATCGTTTCTCTAGATACTCCCAAATTTCCCGTGCCGTCCTCGTGTGTTTGACGTTGTTCCTTATCTCCTTGTCCATCGCAACGACTAACCAACCTTTTACCATCGCGTTACAATGCTTCCATACAAGGAGATCTGGGGATTTCTCGTCGGGCATGGGCAAGGATCCATCCACGAAGCCAAATTTATTCTTCACGAGTAGGCAATTACTCATCTCTTCTAGCCAATCTCCGTAGTTGTCGTCGTTGAGAACATCGGTGACATAAATGTGGTTGGGATTGTCAGACGGCCCTATGTAGTAGGGCGACATGAGATCATTAACAAATCGCACCTTGTCACCGTCTCTCGCTGCCATGAGGGGTTGCGGTAATTTTACGGAGGAGGTATGCGGAAGCGACGATTTAGAGAACCGTCGGCTCTAGTACCATGAAGAAATTTGTATGGAAGGGAATTTTCATTAACGTATATTAGAAAATACATCATAGAACGCTGCATATATATACAAGAAATTTGTTCTAGGGTTTTGCATGGAATTCCTATAAACAAGGAAGGAAAAATCTACAAGATATGTAAACAAAGATATGTGAATATCTTCAAAATATTGTGTGTGAAGATACGAATCTCAACCGTCCCTAATATTTATATTAATTCTAAAACTCTATTGCTTGCCCCTAGTTTTCTTATAACTTGCTCGTATATAATATAGCTATAATTATTTTTATTTAAATAATCAGCAAAACATTTGTTCTTGCGAGATAATAATTCCTTACTATATTTAATACATGAAAACAATAATTAAGAAACTAAATTTTATTGATTCCCATGCATAGTCATAGAAAATTATAGAATGTTTTCACACAATAATTAATAAACCTAGTAGTTCAATTAATTTAATTGAATATTTTCATATATTGTTTACAGTTTTGTTTTAATATTTATAAAATTATTAGGTTTTTGTCATGCCGTGTCATTATATATATGTATATATGTGGGATTAAATCTTATGATAATTATTCATATATATTAAATAGAAACGTGTCTCGTCCATTAAGTTGATGATATTTAAGACTCAAATTTATCATGTTTAGTTAAGATATGTTACAGAATCAATTATAAAAGGATAAATTTGTTAAAAGAAATAGTAAGTAAATGACATTATCTGCCCATCAAAATAGAAAGTTAAAATAATAGTTTTTTAAATAATTGGAATCAAGATTTAATTCTATAGTAGTCGTAAAAAAATATATCAAGAAAATTTCTTATCCGTTAAATATTAAATTCTACAACAAATATAATATTTAAACCAAGCAAAAATAATATCAGAACTAACCTAACATGAGATTTGTAATAATTTGCAGATTTGTAATAACATGAGAAATGGGAGTCATTTTAGTCCCACGGTAGGCTAGAGATATGGCCTGGGAGCTCGAGTATATAAGAAATTCTCAAATTTGCGACTGGTTTTACGACGAAACGAACATGGGTCGCTTATTAGCGACGGACTAACGACGGAATTGCGATGGAATGAATTTTTAAATTTTGTGATGGATTTTTTAAATATGTATATTTTTTTAAAACGTATTAAAATTGATAGTAGCATTTGGTTTAGTGGTAGCGCACCCAGCATGCGCGCAAGAGGTCTCGAGTTCGAATCCCCACCGGCGTAGGGTCACAAAATTTGTTGGTTGGTCCGGTCTGGTTCAAGATGTTTGAACCGGTTCACATAAAACTTAAATTTTATTTTTTAAAGGATATAAATTCGCAATGGATTTGCGACGGAATTTTTGGTCGCAAAATTTAGCGACCGGATTCAATTTTTTAGCAGCCAACGTTTTTGCGACGGCCAAAATCGGTCGCAAATCGGTTCGTGGGTGAACTAAAGCAGCCTTTTTTGGGTTTGGTTACCTCTCTTGTTCATCTTGTTTCCTCTTAGTTGCCAAGATTAGGTGTTTAATCTTGATGGATTTGTTGTGTACCAAGGTCTTGTGTATTTGATCTTGATGTTGATTGTGTGCCTCTAGTTTGTTGATCTAGGGAGGATTGTGTTGTACCCATTATTGTTGAATATAGTGGATGATTTAAGCGGCCTACGGGTCCCGTGGTTTTTCTCTTATTCAAGAGTTTTCTATGCTAAAATTTTTGTGTCGTTACTTTGATTGGTTCATTTGTTGATTGTTGTTTGTGTTCGTTGTTGATGATTTGAATGTGGTGGTTATTAACCCCATCAAAGTGGTATCCAGAGCTCAGGTTGTAGTGATTGAGTTTGATTCAAATCATGGAGGGTAACACAAGTAGGATAATCACTTTAAATGGGTCCAACTATCATGTATGAAAGGGGAAGATGGAAGATCTTCTTTATGTGATAGAATACTACTCACCTGAATTTGCTACTGCGAAACCGGCAGACAAAACAAATGCTGAATGGGAATTACTTCATCGCCAAGTGTTTGGATATATTCGACAGTCGGTGGATGATAATGTCCTAAATCATGTTAGTGAGGAAAAGAACTTAAAGAATCTATGGAAGAAGCTTGAAGAGCTATATGCTAGAAAGACCGGCAACACCAAGCTCTATTTGATCAAGCAGTTGTTAGGGTTGAAGTTTCAGAATGGAAAAAGAATGACAGATCACTAGAATACATTCTAGGGGATTATAAATCAACTGGCTGGAATGAAAATCAAGTTTGATGAAGAGATTCAGGGGTTGTTGCTTCTTGGTACCTTGCCTGATTCTTGGGAGACATAGAGAATGTCATTATCTAACTCAGCCACAGACGGTGTCTTGTCTATGGATATAGTCAAGAGCAGTGTTCTCTATGAGGAGATGAGAAGAAAGTCAACGGATTCTTCTTCACAATCAGATCTTCCATTCACAAAGAACAAGGGGAGGAGTCAGAGTAGAGGTCCAAAAGACAGAAACAGAAGCAAGAGCAGAAACAGTAAGTATGCAAACATTGAGTGTCATTACTGTGGTAAGAAGGGGCACATAAAGAGATTTTGCACAAAGTTTCTACGAGAGAACCCTAATAACAAAAGCAAAGAGAAGAAAGTCGATGAAGGAGAAAAGTGTGACACGGCAGCCACAACAACAGGTGAGTTATTTGTGATGTATGATGGTGATACCGTCAATCTTGCTTGCCAAGAGACTAGTTGGGTGATTGATAGTGGTGCCTCGATTCATGCTACTTCGAGGAGAGATTTTTTCGCATCTTTACTTCTGGTGACTTTGGAAGTGCCCGAATGGGAAATGATAGTACTATCAAAGCTGTTGGAGTTGGAGATGTGCATTTGGAGACCGACAATGGGAACACCTTAATTCTGAAAGGTGTGAAGCACATTCCAGACATCCGCATGAATTTGATCTCTACTGGTAAGCTTGATGATGAAGGGTTTTGTAACACCTTTCGTGATGGAAAATGAAAGCTCACAAAAGGCTCTTTGATCGTGGCAAGAGGACAAAAGTGTTCCTCATTATATGTGATGCAAGCAAAGATTAGTGCTTCCATGGCTAACACCATGAATGATGAAAGCATTGTGGAACTTTGGCACAATAGACTCGGCCACATGAGTGAGAAGGGGTTGATGATTCTATCCAAGAAGAACATTCTTTCAGGCATGAAGAATGGTTCTCTGAAGCGGTGTGCTCATTGCGTGGCAGGTAAGCAAACAAGAGTTGCTTTCAGGAGAATTCCCCACTCGCGAAAACCAGGTATTCTTGACTTGGTATATTCTGATGTATGTGGTCCTATGAAGACAAAATCACTTGGAGGTGCATCATACTTTGTGACTTTTATTGATGATCACTCAAGGAAGACTTGTGTGTATACTTTAAAGTCAAAAGATCAAGTGTTAGATGTCTTCAAGCAGTTTCATGCTCGTGTAGAAAGAGAGACAGATGTGAAGTTAAAGTGTATCCGGACGGATAATAGGGGTGAATATTGTGGTCCTTTTGATGAATATTGCAAAGCACATGATATTCAGCATCAAAAGACACCTCCGAAAACTCCTCAGTTGAATGGGTTAGCTGAGAGAATGAACATGACACTTGTTGAGAGAGTCAGATGTTTGCTCTCACAATCACAATTGCCAATGTCATTTTGGGGTGAAGCTTTGAACACGGTGGTTCATACCTTGAATCTCACACCGTGTGTTCCATTGAACTTTGAGGTTCCTGATAGGAATTGGTCTGGAAAGACAATCTCTTATGATCATCTACGTGTCTTTGGGTGCAAGGCCTTTGTTCAAATTCCTAAGGATGAGCGGTCTAAGCTTGATGTCAAGACAAGGCCATGTGTGTTCATTGGTTATGGTCTTGATGAGTTCGGCTACAGGTTTTATGATCCAGTTCAAAAGAAGCTTATCAGAAGTCGAGATGTTGTGTTTGTGGAAGACCAGTGCATCAAAGATATTGATAAAGTAGAGATGACAGAGAAGCCAAGTGGTGATTTGATTGATTTGGATTCTATCCCTTTGCCTGCAGTGAATCCTGATCATGGGGGAGCACCACCAGAACAGGATGATGGTCCTGTCAATGATGAAGTCCCTATGGGTGATGATCCAACTGAGCAAGTCGAAGAAGAAGAAGAGGTTCAAGAGTTGCCAAATGAATCTCCTTTGAGAAGATCCACTAGAGAGCGGCATCCATCTACAAAGTATTCTTCAAATGAGTATGTGATGCTTACAGATGCAGGAGAGCCAGAAAGCTACCAAGAGGCAGTTTCTCTTGATGATAAAAATGAGTGGTTGAAAGCTATGGAAGAAGAGATGTGATCTCTACTTGACAACCACACATATGATTTGGTTATGCTACCAAAAGGCAAGAAAGCTCTCAAGAACAAGTGGGTGTACAGGTTGAAGATTGAAAGTAGCAGTTCACAACCAAGGTACAAAGCTCGGTTAGTTGTGAAGGGCTTTAGTCAAAAGAAAGGTATAGACTTTGAGGAAATCTTCTCTCCATTTGTGAAGTTTTCTCTATTAGAGTTGCACTTGGGCTAGCTGCAAGCCTAAACTTGGAGGTTGAGCAACTTGATGTGAAAACTGCATTTCTTCATGGTGACTTGGATGAAGAAATTTACATGGAGCAGCCAAAAGGATTTCAAGTCAAAGGAAAGGAAAAACTTGTGTGCAAGTTGAAGAAGAGTTTGTATGGTCTCAAATAAGGGTGTACATGGTTTGGCCGAAACCGGTCAAACCGGCCAAACCGAAGTAATTTGGTCGGTTTGGCCGGTTTGAGTGTTCCAAAAAAGGGCCGGCCGGTTTGGAAATTTTAAACCGTGGTATACGGTTCGGCCGATGGTTTGTCTTGGGTAATCGGCCATTTTGGCCAGACCGAACCGTATATATTTATAATATTTAAAGTTCACATATACATTAATATGTTGTTTAGTTTAGTGGTTGAGTTGAGGGTATACATTCCAGTTGATACAGGTTCAAATCCTATTCGTGTCTTTGTTTCATGAAATTTTTGTTTTTTTATTACTTTAAATATTTTGATTTTTTAAACCCTAACAATAGCTTTTATCTTATTATTTCAATTACACCTTAATAATTGTCATATCGGTTACACCTTTTTTATATTTCTATTAATCAAATTATATAAATTTAAAATACATCAAATTATATAATCAAATTAAATCTTTGGATATATTTAAATTTATAAAATTAGATAGTAAATTATTTTTAAATTAGAGAATTTAAGGCGACAATGTGAAATTAAAGTGCAATAATAAAGAAAGGAATTATAAAAATTTGATTTAATCTATATCTATATTAAAACAGGACTGGATGCTATAAGTGAAGAATTATAGTTATATTAAAACAAGAGTGGATGCTATAAGTGAAGAATTATAGTGAAGAAACTTCTTGTTATTATATATATCTATATAACAAAATAAATTAATGAAAAATAGAAAATTTAAGATTAATGCAAAATAAAATTGTTTTTTTTTTCAAATAAATTAATGCAAAATAGAAGATTTAAGATTTTTCGATATTGTTCTTTGCAAACCGTCAAACCGGCCGGACCAAACCGGTTTATTTGGTTTGATTTGGTTTGGTTTGAAAATTTTATTTGGCTGTATTATATGGTTTGGCCGGAACTTCGACCCTCAAACCGGCCAAACCGGACCGCGTACACCCCTAGTCTCAAACAAGCTCCACGGCGATGGTACAAGAAGTTTGACTCTTTCATGGCGAGTCAAGGGTACACCAAGACATCATCAGATCATTGTGTGTTCATCAAGAGGTACTCTAGTGATGATTTTATTCTCCTACTTCTATATGTAATGTACAAAAGATTGCTAATCTGAAGAGAGAGTTGAGCAAGTTTTTTGCTATGAAAAATTTGGGATCAGCAAAGAAGATTCTCGTATGAATATTTCTCGTGATCGAGAGAATTCAAAGATTTGGTTATCTCAAGAAGACTACATCGAGAAGGTTCTTGAATGATTCAATATGAGCAAGGCCAATCCAGTTGGTTCCCCATTTGCAGGACACTTCAAACTTAGTTCTACAAGTGTGGATGAAGCAGATATGAGTAGAGTTCCTTATTCATCTGCAGTTGGCAGCTTGATGTATGCAATGGTCTGCACTAGGCCAGACATTGCTCATGCAGTTGGAGTTGTGAGTCGATTTCTCTATAATCCATGTAGAGAACATTGGGAAGCTGTGAAGTGGATATTGAGATACCTAAGAGATACCTCCAGAGTATGCTTGTGTTTTGGTATTGATGAACCAAAACTTGTTGGGTATACTGATTCTGATATGGCTGGAGATGTTGATTCCAGAAAGTCCATTTCGAGTTTCTTGATGACTTTTGCAGGGGGGCTGTGTCATGGCAGTCAAAGTTGCAAAAATGTATTGCACTATCCACCACAGAAGCTGAGTATATTGCAATTACTGAGGGTTGCAAAGAGGCTTTGTGGACGAAGAGATTCCTTGATGAATTGGGCATTCACCAAGAGAAGTATGTTGTGTTTAGTGATAGCCAGAGCGCTATCTAGGGGTGTGCACGGTCCGGTTTGGCCGGTTTAAGGGGTAAAATACGGACCAAACCAATAGGTACGGTTTGAAATTTTTACAAACCAAACCAGCCAAATAATTATTTCAAACCAAACTGGCCAAACCATATTAAAACGGTTTGGTTCGGCCAGTTTAAACGGTTTGAAGATTATTCATTTAATAATATTGCAAACAATGAAATTTATATATCAATTTGATTATTCATTATTAATAAAAGAATGATACACAAAATAAAACTAATATAAATATGTCTCGCTCGTCATTAATTATAAATATGAGATAAGAACAATTAAATATAAGTTGATTTTTTGAGATAAGCAACGAACATATATATCAATATAATTGATATTTTAGCTTTCTATCTAATAATATTTTATTATCATTATTATATTTAAAATTATATTATTTATACGGCCGGTCCGGCCGAAACGGCCGGTTTCATCCTTCAAACCATCGGCCAAACCAAATCATCCGGTTTGAGATTTTTTCAAACCAACTCGGTCAATTATTTTTCTCAAACCAACCAAACCGGCCAAATTAATTTAGTTTGGCCGGTTCGGTCGGTTTCGGCCAAACCATGCACACCCCTAGCGCTATCCACCTTTCCAAGAACTCGTCATTTCACTCACGATCAAAACATATTGATGTGAGGTATCATTGGATTCGAGATATGATTGAGAAGAAGCAGTTGCACTTAGCCAAAGTGCATACTATGAGAATGTATCCGATATGTTGACGAAGGCTCTGCCGAGGGAGAAGCTTGATGTTTGTAGGCAGGGAGCGGGTTTGCTCGAGCCCACAAAGTTGAACTGACGGGGGAGATATGTTGGATAAGTCCACACTATGTGGGCTTGACCAAAATAAGCCCATTAGGCTTATATCCTAAACTTAAACAAAAGAAATAAAAAGAAGTCAGTTTGGGGTGAGAGAAGCTGAGAGAGCAGTACAGAGGAAGAAAGAAAAACAAGAGAGAAAAAAAAAAGAGAAAGGAGAAAAACCCTTCTTCCCGCAATACATTGTAGCAGCTGCAGAGAATCGTCGATTGCCAGAGTTTGCACCGTTGGATCGTCACAAAAATTTGACAGCAAGTTCCTGCCCTTATTTTGAAAGGTGAAGATCAGTTTTTTAGCACCCAAAGGTGGTCTGCTTGTGGGCGAATTGAAGAAGCCTTTTTTGGGTTTGGTTACCTCTCTTGTTCATCTTGTTTCCTCTTAGTTGTCAAGATTAGGTGTTTAATTTTCATGGGTTTGTTATGTACCAAGGTCTTGTGTATTTGATCTTGATGTTGATGGTGTGCCTCTTGTTTGTTGATCTAGGGAGGATTATGTTGTACCCATTATTATTTAATATAGTGGATGATTTAAACAGCCTACGGGTCCCGTGATTTTTCTCTTATTCAATAGTTTTTCACGCTAAAATTCTTGTGTCGTTACTTTGATTGGTTCATTTATTGATTGTTGCTTGTGTTTGTTATTGATGATTTAAATATGGTGATTATCAACCCCATCACCAAAATCTCTATCAGCACAACACTTTGGATTTTACATGATGGCATGGGATTCGACCAAGAATCAATTCAGAGTTGTGCAAGGCCCAAGTCCAAGGAGGCAGTGAGTCTTCTAGAGCGACGTCTGATTACTGCCTCATTTGCAAGTGTGAAGAGATTGCTTCTGGAGAACTGAGTAGGCCTTTATTTTGTTTACATAAGAGATTTCCGGTTTTCAGCTGCTAAAAGAATATGAAGTAAATATGGAGCAGTGGTTGAGCGATGTATATATAATATATCCAGTAAACTTATTTGATGAAGGAAGGATCTGTATAGAGAAATCTTTGCTGTTTCTTTCATCTATAAAAAATTAGATTTACACAAATATTCTTCAAAATAATATACAAATAATCTAATTCCAAATATTATGGTAATAATATTATTCACTTTATTGAATAATACTTTATATTTCAGTGAATATATTATAGTAGTTCGCTTAAAATAATACTAATTACATATTGTATTAAAATCTGTGAATAATACTAAACAAGTCGATTAAACTATCACCGCATTATTTATTCTAAGTTGTACTCTAAATAAAAATATTTGAATTTACACTTCTAACATTTATCAATTTTACAAAAATAACATATTGTTTAAAAAAATAATTTAAATCACAATATTTGTCTATATTTTTAATTTAATATCTTACACCGAAAATTGTAGTTTAATTTCCGAGTTAGTTCATTTTACCGATTCAATGTCTAACATTTATAAAATTATAATGTTATCATTTTAAAAAAATAAAATAAATATTATAAATTAAAATGAACTAATTCATGAAAAAATATGAATTTAAAATAATAAAATGAAAATTCAATATTCAAATTGCATTGCAAACATGTTTGTTTTGTTGTTCGTTTTAAGTAGTTTTTGCAATGTAAAAACCCTAAAAGTGATTTGCTATATAATTTCATTTATTTAAAATTTAACAATTTTATAAAATTAAACCAAATGAATTTTAAATAAAATTAATATCGAATAATTCTTTCAAAAACATATTTTATTTCAACTTGTACACAATATATTATATATATTGAAATATTTCAACCATCATTTAACAATTGCAAAAATAACATTATGTATTATTTAATAATTTTTATTTCAATACGTACGCGCTTTTCAATAATTTTGGATGGAAAAGTTGGACTTGTTTAGTATAGAGGTGTACACGATCCGGTTTGGTCGGTTTGAGGGTTGAAGTATGGACCAAACCAAATGATAGGGTTTGAAAAATTCTCAAATCAAACTGGCCAAATTAATATTTCAAACCAAGCCAAATAAAATAGTTTGGTTTGATTCGGTCGGTTTAATGGTTTGAAGCACGACCTTAACAAGCTAAGTCAAAATGAAAAAAAAAATCTCCTATTTTTAGCTAAACTTTATTTGAGAAATTTTAAAAAATAATAGTGGCTCTCATCGGCAAAGTACGAGACAGTCTTAATAAAAACAAATAATTAATAACATCCAAAAAATAATAATTCATATCATATTCTCAAATATAATAATAAGGTCAAATTATTACAATGCGATAACAGTGAAGCCGACACAGAGAACAAATAAGATAATAAGGGTAAAGAGAGACATTTGAATAAAATTGTGAGATTGAAATATTTGATAGTTTAAGGTTTATATAATGTTGCATAACGGATTTGAACTCATGCCTCTTAAACCTAAAGTCTAGCTAGAATTACTATTCTAAATGTACTATTTTACACTTTTAGTATAAAATATAATCTAAATATTTATTATTAATATAAACGGTATGGTCCGATCCAAATGACCAATTTCTCTACTCGAACTTTGGATCAAACCAATTAATACGATTTACAACTTATGATTCGGCTGACCGATTTTTGTACTCGTTAAACCAACCAAATCATTTCGGTTTGATCAAGGGTAATTCTAAATGCAGCCACAATTTTGCTAAATGCAGATTCTGAAAAAAATAAAAATTTAAATTATTATATAAAATTACAATTTTATCCCTGTAATTCCCAAATTAAGATTTTGATCAAAATAAAAAATTAATTCAAAATATGTAGCCCCATCTCAGTAAAACCAAAACCCCCAAAGCTGAGAAGAAACAGTTGGCTTTCTGTAATTGAATCTGCAGTTCAAATTCAATTTTCAACACCATTGTACACTTTTGTGACAAAGTAATGTCTCTTTTGCTTACCATTTTTGTTTGGAGGGCGACATGTTCTAGCTCTACGAGGATACGGATGGTCGGCGCCGCCGAGTACCAGACGGGCATAGTCTTCTCCTTTCTCCGGACTGCCCAAGTCATTGTAGTATGCATAATCATACACTCTATCCCACTCATTCAGTATGTCAGAGCCTGTCCCTCTGAGGCTTTTCAGCTCTTGCTCTTTGTAAAATAGCAGCGGCTCCGACGTATCTCCCGGCAGATACGTCTGCTGTTATCAAGAATGCAGCCATTTCAAATTTAACGAAGAACATATTAATGTCTGATTTGAAGGTTGGAGTACCTTGTTAGTGAAGAAGATGCGATCATGGAGCGATGGGCAGGGTAAACCCATGAATCGCATACGAAATGGAGGGGACCATGGCCGGGAACGTCTTCTAGGTGACTGTCTTGAGGTAGAGTTGGCTATGGTGTTAGTTTCTGATGATCAAGGACTCCCATAGATTCATCCCAATCAAATATCACATCAAAGGAGGCATGATCCTGACGTCTAGAGAGGTGAACTTCGACACCCAGTTTTCCAAGGCTTCTTTCCCTAGTTTCCTTTTCTTCAACAACAGCAAACAGATTTAGTCAGAGAATTGAAGAAGAGAGCAGAGTGAGTAACAGGTTTTCGATTTTATTTCAGTAGATGGAGATGGGGCTGGGTTTTTAGATTTTTTATTTTTATTTTACGTAGATAGAGATGATATTTTATATTTGCTTTGGGGTTTTGATTTTTATTTTATGTAGATAGAGATGTTTTAATTAAAATTTTGAATTGGGGCTACAAGGATAAAATTGTAATTTAAATAATAATTTAAATTTTTAATATTTTTAGGGGCTATATTTAGCAAAATGGTGGCTGTATTTAGAATCACCCTTGATCAATTTGGACCGAACCATGTACACATTTAGTGGAGTATATTATAGATTGCATGTCGACTGGGCTAGAGATTGTAGCCCGAGATTATAATATTATGAAGGAGCCCATTGGCCCAAAGACGGATCTCGATTATGGTTGCTCAGTAATTTCGATCAAAAGGCTGGGCAAAGTCGTCATGAGATAAAGTAGGGACCCATCCATTTTGAATATTGCTATTGCTATTATTGTTATTATTATAAAGAATTATAATCCACAACACTTTTTCTATAGTTTTATCGATTCAGGACTCGAAAGATAGTTTAATTATCAATTCAGGATCTGAAAGATTAATTGTCAATTTAGGACCTGAAAGATCACAAAAATTCTCAATCCAGGACCCGAAAGATTATACAATTCTCAATCCAGGACCTCAATATCAGGTCCTGGATTGAGAATTGTTTGATCTTTCGGGTCCTGGATTGACAAATCATCTTTCGGGTCTTGGATTGACAATTTAACTATCTTTTGGGTTCTGGATCGAATATATGAACCCAAAGAAAAATAAATTAATTAAGCAATCAAAAAATTTTAAAAAATGCCAACAAAATATCCCCTTGCATATTATAATATTTATTTATTCATATTATAATGCGTTTGGTTTCTTCCCCAACGCTACTTCTGCGGAATTTTCTGTTTTTAAATTCAATTCATAACGTAGCTCCATTGATCCAATTCTCTCTCTCTCTTGTTTTCAACGATTCCTGTCTTGTTACTGCATTCCTGATCCGAATATCCAATTTCTCTCTCCCGACGCTCAGACTCTTCTTTCTCTCTCTAGATCTTCCTTCTCTCGCTCACGCCGTGTTGTTTCTCCTGAGGTGAGTTCACTTCGCCGCTACGCTATTCGATTTTTTTTTTTTCTTTTGTTCCGCGACGGTTTTCGCAACTTTTTGCGAGGATGTTTCTCAGATTGTGTGCTGGTGGTTTTAATTGGTTTTATACAGCCGTAATATCAATGAATTCCTTAAATGATAACAATCTTGTTGCTCCTCGATTTTTCCTTTCTTTTTAAAAATTATTTCGTATTTCTTGCTTGAACATAGTGACCAGTGCTGTGTCTTATATCTGATATTAATTTCTCTTACACAATTTTGGATGGTTTATTCTTGATGTTTTCTAATGTATCTTGCCTTTGTTTTGTTTTCTTCCTTCTGTTCTGCGGTGGAACCTAGTTTTTGGATTTTAGATTATTGACCTGTTTCTGAACGGATTTTTCATGCCGTATTATTCTTTTGTTCTTGGAGACTTGATGCGGAACGTATTAGATTCTGGAGATGGTGGTACTAGATACTTATTTAATTTCTCTTAAAGTTTAAGATTTCTTTGATTTCGTTAACTATTGTTGTTATCTTAATGTCACAAGTGATTCTCAAGATTGTCAATTGTACACTTCTTGTACGAGGGCCCAAAATCTCAGGCTTGAGATAGTTTTCCTTCTACAGTTGTTACATATTTACGCCAAGTATCTGTATTATGTTATTGAGCTTTATTTGGTCATATGTTAATTGATACAGCTAGGCGTAATTGTGATTTTGTCTAGCACTTTTCTTGTTAATTCATACTAAACATGCCTCTCTTAGTTGTTAATTCACTGGACACAAACTTAATATGTGTTTATTATGTTTTCCATATGCTAGTTTTGAATCCTGTCAGCTTGCAGTGAGTGTCTGCGTATTTTCTGATTGTCTGTTCTTATAATTTGGACAGATGAACAAGATTCAGGTTCATGGACTGCGCTGATGATTGTCGATAAATCTGGGTATCAATTGCTGAAGTCTTTGCAGCAAGAACGTGCAAGGGCATGTGGCTGTGCATTAGATGATAACCACTGCTTGCAGCTAGTAGAGGCTGCAAACAAGCATGTTGGTATCATTTTGGCTGATATTTAATCATTCTTACATTGAAAAACCAGCACTTTACTACAAATTGTATTATTTGATGGACATAAGCACAGAAGTGTACATACAGTTAGTTGAAGAACACTGTTTCAACAGTGTAGATACCTCTTTAAAGTGGTCAGAGACCCACCCATTGAACTAACTTTGATTTCCAGATTTTTGTAAAGCGGAAGAATGGAAAAGTGAGTATTGCCCCTGCTATGATGTCCAACATTGGATCCACATGAAAGTGTCGATGGGCATATAAGTGAGGGTCGATCCTTAACCTCCAATCCCCACTTATATGGCCACCCAAACTTTCATGTGGATCCAATCTTATATTCCTTTAAATATGGGCTCTCTGACTTTCTTCTGCCAACTTCGAAGCTTACATTATACTGCTGTTTTGTTTTCCATTGTCCTTCCAGATATAAAATTTTGGAAGAAATTGGTGATGGAACTTGTGGCACTGTGTATAAAGCCGTAAATATTGAAACATCTGAGATTGTGAGCAAATACTTATATTCCTACATTTCTTGTCTATTTCCCTATGGCGATCCACAGATTTGATTGAGAAATATCCCTTGAAGAAAGTATCTCATTTTAACATTTGATATCTGTAACAGGTTGCAGTCAAAAGAATGAAGAGGAAGTATTATTACTGGGAGGAATGTGTGAATCTCCGTGAAGTGAAGGTATCTTAGTCAAGTTGATTGTAACTTTTTCACTTGAAGCTGATAATACATGATGAAACTGGAATGTTTCGTATGGATTCGTTTTATTATATTTTAGCTAAATTTATTTGTTTCCCATCACTGCAGTCCCTTCGCAGATTAAATCACCCTAATATCATCAAGTTGTTGGAGATTGTCAGACAAAATAACGAGCTTTTCTTCATATTTGAGTACATGGTAATATTTGGTTTCACATTCTTCTTTTATGTTCCTCGCATAATGTATAATAAATTGCACCAGAAGTATCTACGAGCTAATTTTCTTTTCTATCACCTTCTTGATAGAATCCATTTTCTGTATGTTTTAATTTCATTCTAAACTTTCACAAACTGAGACCCTCTTGAGTCTTGACCGTGGGGTGGGCTTTATATTTCAGGAATGTAACCTATACCAAATAATGAAAAATCAGCAAAGATCCTTTTCAGAAGAAGAGATTCAAGCCTTGATTTATCAGTTGCTGCAAGGACTCTCACATGTGCATAAACACGGATATTTCCACAGGGATCTAAAACCTGGTATTTATATATTAAAGCTTTTATGCAATGATGGATTGCCATGCTCTATTTTCATATTACAGCAATACATTGATGTAGAGCTAATTCTGTCAAATCCTTCTCCTGCAGAGAATTTACTGGTTTCAAATAACACAATAAAGATTGCTGACTTTGGTCTGGCTAGGGAATTATCATCATCACCTCCTTTTACTGATTATGTATCTACACGCTGGTGAGGCATCTTTTACTACGTCAATCCACAACTCCCGTAATCTTTAATTGAACGAGTCTTAATTTAAACTTGATCCATGCTCTTATTTCTTGGAAAGGTATCGAGCACCTGAGGTGTTGTTGCAATCTGCCTCCTACACTCCTGCCATTGGTATGCATGGCTATTATTATCTCGCACATTTATAGTTTTTATGATACTACTATATTCATTTGTTTTTCTCTTGACTGCTTATTTATGATCTTGTTGGGTCCTTCCACGGACTAGTATGAATTGGCTTATCAATCATATTTCGATTTTACATTTACATAAAGAAAGTGACCGCAGAATTGATATTAATGGCGCTTCAAGTAGTCCTGATTTGAAGAAATTGTTGGTCTTCTCTCTTTTAGACTGACTCCTTATTACATGAATCCTCTCAGATATGTGGGCAGTTGGTGCAATCCTGGCTGAACTTTTCACTTCATGCCCGATTTTTCCTGGGGAAAGGTGATTTCACGATTTAGTCTTTGAATATATACGTGTCGAATGATTGTATTGGTTTTTATTTACCAAATTATTCTCTTGTACATTACCAGTGAAATTGATCAACTATACAAGATAGTCTGTGTACTTGGTGCACCAGAGTGGAATACATTCCCTGAGGCCACAAACATTTCTCGATTAGTAGATATTACTTATTCAGATGTGAGTTCCCTTGAAGTTCGCCATTACCTTCAATTACTCTCAGATTTTATTTCTGCTCATGTTATAACTGATTTTGATGTAAATCTTAGATCCAGCCGGCTGATCTTTCTGACATTATTCCAAATGCCAGCCTGGAAGCAATAGACTTGATCAAAGTAACTTAATGTTGTTTCTTTTTTTTTTTTTTTTTTTTTGGCTTTACATTAAATGGTATAGCCATTCTTAATGTACTACTTTTGTCCTTTGCAGCAACTTTTCTCCTGGGATCCATTGAAGAGGCCAACTGCAGATCAATGCTTGCAGCACCCCTTTTTTCATGTAATGTAATCATAATTTGTTACAAGATTGCCCATTTCCGGCATGTGACTTAACTTGTGCCTATTATTAGGTTTCTGCACGGGTTCCTCATCCAACCGGAGATGCACTTAAACTAAGTTTAGGTAATTCTAATCAGTGATAGGCATACTTGTCAACAATGTAAGCCTATGATTTCTTCTTACTCACTTGCATGTGTGTAGGATCTGAACCCAATCTTGAACTGAACTTGTGGAACTTCGGCACTGCATCTGATGACTGTTTTCTTGGCTTGACATTGGCAGTAAAACCCAGCGCTCCAAACTTGGGTAGGAGTTATTTTTCTTGGATGCCAATGGTTATTGCCACTTTCATTATAGCATCTTGCCTGCTTTATTTTCATTGTTTCTCTTTTTTCACGGAGAATAGGTGCATTCACAGTCATGTTCTAGAATGTAATTAATGAAAACAGAAACTAAGCAAATGAGAATTTGGCTTATTAAAAAGTATTGACATAGACGTACCGAGACCTCATCAACTGTGTATTGGCTATTTAGTAACTCGGTGCTCGGTATGAAGCAAAATAGAAACATATGTGGTTATAAACAATGAATGATCTGGTTGGATTTGAAATCTGAAGAAACCTTTTTCACGCCAATGCCTCGCTTCTAAAATACTTCCATCTTACCTATGTGAAAGTGTTTAAGTTGGGGGCGTGTGGAAGAGAGCTGGGTTAGTTAAAGTACAGGCTGCAGCATCAAGATAATGTCCGCTTGTAACATCATCCATTTTCTTTATGTGTTTTTTCCAGTCAGTGATATTTTTAGGCACTTAATTGAATTCTTGTTCTTTTTCTTTTTTTTGTTGAAAAATTTGCCTTTTTCTGATGAGCAACTTTACATCTTGTAGAGATGGTCCACAAAAGTCAACGTGCCAAAGAAGTATGTTCCTTAAATTTCATATTTTGGCTTGCTTCTTTTTCTACTTCAAATATATATGGAACCTGGATAAAAGTCTTTGTTCATGGAAGTTTGTGATCTTACTCATGCAGGATATGATGAGCTGCCCAAGTTTTATTGATCATTCCCAACGGTCAGGTAACATTTGTTTCATCTTCCTTATCTAAGGCTATGCAGCCATATAATTTTAATATATTTCCTGTACAAGAAATACTGATGGCATGTAGCTGCCTGCTTTTCAGTTTTCTGGTCACTGTTTCCCTCTGATCACCATGTAATTACTACGACTGTTGAACCTTCCCTATCCCTTTCCTTCAGGTATCTTCTATCAGTAGAAATTCAATTATAAGTTTCAGGATTATCGTACATTACGAAGCATGATTAGGTTTGCTAGGTTAAACTTGTTGCATGCATTATAATAACCTATACAATTTATGACAATTTCAGTTCAGTTCCAAACACATCAATTGGAGTTCCACAATCAGCAGGATTTGCTATGTCTCCATTTCAGTCCAATATTTTAGACCGGCCGTTGCTGGCAACCTCGTCTGGCTTCCAGCAGGGTCAGTACCTCTGAGATATGCGAGAAATTTATCCACATTCAGCTAGAGTTGTCAAACTTCCATTGTCAATACAACCATTTTACTTGTAAAGAATTACTTTTTGCCTTTTCACAACTATAAGAAAATATTTTGTTGAAGAAATAGTTCGATGTTGATGACTTGTATCTCATCTCCTCTTTAATTGTGTAATTATGAATTTTGCTAAGCGTATTAGTATGTCATGGTTCACGTGTTTGGATACCTTCTAAAGAATAAGTTCAAATTTTAAATTTTATTTCGTTGAGTTAAATCTTAAAATATTTTGATATCGTCCCATTCCATTGCCCCAATCTCTCACCTCCAAATTTAATGGTAAGAGATTCAGAATCGAATCTCTCAACTCCAACTTAATATTGCACTACTCATTTAAAAATTTGTATATAATAAAGCAATGCAGTTGAATATAAAAAACACTTTGGAAGGCAAATTTGTGTTACAGAAAAAAATATACGAGTAAAAAAGAAATTCAAGAAAGAAGTGTATTTAGCTATAACTAAAGCTCTTGAATAATGATGCAATGGAGAATGGAATATGAATCACGAAGAATTGGGGATGATCTGCAAAAATTTAGCCCGAGCAGTGGGATCGGTGGAGAATCGACCCATTACAGCAATGGTTGCAGTATTGCTTCGGAGCTTCTCAATCCCTCGAGAAATCATACAAGTATGGCTAGCTTCCACAACTACCATGACATCTTCACCTAGGACCGACGAAACTACCTCGGCTATCTGTCTGGTCAGCCTTTCCTGTACCTGGAGTTTGAAGCCATAGAAATGCACTATCGACTGCAGAAGGGCCTTCCCGACCCGACTCGAGCTGTAATAACCTATGTGCACTACACCATGGAAGGGGAGTAGATGGTGCTCACACTGTGACCAGAATGGCAAACTCAGCTCCGAGCACATGTTGCTGAAATCACGGGTTGAAGTATTATCCCTCTTGCCTCGGATGAGCTTCATATCCACGTTGGATTTCTTGAAGTTGATCAACCAGTTGATGAACCGAGCAGGGGTTTCTACAAGATGTTTCCTCAAGGGGTCCTCGCCCAAAGCATAGAGAATCGAAGAAACTGCAGCGAGCAGAGTGGGATCTGCTATCTTGCAGATGACTTGAGATGGACACCAAGATTTGTCGAGGCTGTCGACACTCACACCCCTGAACCTCAGGAGACCAAGGAAATCGGTCCAAATACCAGCCTTGTCATCATCAAATACGCCCGAGCCTGACATAACTGACAGCTTAACCCAGCCTTGGGGTGATTGGAAATTGGGGGAGTGGATGTGGGAACACTGCAGGACGACAGCAACTCCAGTGGGCTTGATACTTTGCTGCAGAGCTGAGCAAACCTCATTGGCCAATCGTTGTGGATCCTGAAGGCGCTTGGCGTAAACTTCAGCAACTCGAGAGAGCTTGCTTAGTCCCACAACTCGTTGACCGGAGGGGACATAACCTACATGGCACTTCACCTGGAAAGGAAGCAAGCAAGATTCACAATACGAGAAAAGATCAAGATCTCGAACAATGACGAGGCCGCCTGTCCCGCCTGCAGAACCAGCACTGCTTTCCAACCCAGCTTCAGGGAATAAAGCACCACTAACAATGTCATTCACACTTTGGTGATAGCCTGGACATGAATGAGAAAGTAAGGGCCATAATTACAAATACAAACGTAAAGAATGTGCATCAAACATGAACAAACACTGGACAGTGAAGAGGGAGGCAAAAAAGGCACTTCAATTGCAAACAATAATGCCGTAAAAGGAAACCAAGCTAAACACATGGTGCATATTGATCACAAATATTGTTATTGAACTGGCTAACAAGACAAATAAACATCATGAATCACATCCAGGCCAATATATGGATAATGAACTGGCAACCAAGAATCTCTCATGACAATACTGTAATCAAATTCGATTTGAATATCTTCCGAGAGTGAATGACTTAGAATCTTCTAGATTATATTAATCCATATGCAAAGTATACTAGTCTAATACTACAGTGAAAGGTTGATGCAAAACAAAGATGCAGTGGACAGGGAAATCAATAATCACCTCGAGTGCCATCCAGGAGGGCCTTGGCCACACGAAGAGGCGTCTTACGAAGGCCTTCGCGATTGACATCCTCACCCAAACCCTGCAAGAGGACTCTCACAGCATCCTCAATGGCTAGAGTTTCGGCCTCTCTCTCTCTACCCAGCTCATCATTCACTCCATTCTCTACTCCCACTTCCACATCGTAATGGCATTCATCGCAAACGCCCATTGACAGCTTAATAAAACTATGAATGGAACTGAATCTTCAAAAATGTCGCAAACCCACAAAAAAACCAGCCCACAAAAAGGGAGCCCCACTTGATTTTTAGCCCAAAATGCAGACTTTGAGCGCCAAGATTCAAGCTTCAACGCCGCCCAGATTAGAAGAAGTGATGGGTTCTCACAAATCAAGAAAAGGTAGAAAGATTTGAAAAGGAAAAAGCTCGGAACAAAGACCCACTTTCAGAGAGAGGAGTGAAGGGCAATTAAGCAAGGAGATGAAGATGGTGTGTTTGCCAATCGTTTAAAGGAAGCAAATATAAATAGAAAGAAAATGAGATAAGAAAGAATGTAGGGTTGGGGTTCAAAAATAAAATGATTTCGAGATTATTATTTTTATATATTTTCAATCTTATAACTGAACCAAGCCGATGACCCCACATCTCAACATCTGAACTAGTCCAAATCTGGCTCGACCCATCTCCAATCCATTCCAATCTTAATATACTAAATCCGAATAGTCATCAACTGTTTATTAGGCGGCAAATTTACCACTCATTTTCCATGCAATTTTCTGTCCCTATTAAAAAATTCAATCACATCATTTATCAACTTTTCGTTTACCAATTCTGCACAATAAAATTTAAATTTAATGTAAATTAAATGGTTTGCTTTTTCCTTCCATTGCAGAAAAAAAAATAAAAATCAATCACATCACTTTATCAACTTTTTGTTTACCAATTCTGCAAAATAAACTTTTAAATTAATAAAAAATTAATGTTTCGTATCTTGGCAATTTCTGTCATGCAAATTTCAAAGGATAAGCGGTAATTTTGAAATCTGAAATATTTTGGAAACCGAGAACATTCATTTTTATCTTTATATAAAGGCAGAACAAATTCATAAACCCAAAAGTCAATTACCAAAAAAAAAAAAAAAAAAGTTAGCTACTCCACCATTTTTTATTTTTCTCCACCGACTCGAGTTAGTTTAAAAAAGTATTTTGCCTGCAAATTCTTACTTTTATAATTTGATATATATAGAGGAAATAAAGTAAACTTGGGAATATATATAATTTTGATTAAACGTGACAATAGAGATATTTTTTATGGGAAGTATGCAACAATATATATGGTGAATATGATACAAGTTACAACTGTACAGAGAATGTATATTTATTTCCTTTATTATTGCAAACTTTGGACATTGCGTTATTATTTGTTTGGTTTTGGGGATAATACCAAATCACCCAACCAAAGTAAAATTTGTTGCCTTTGATTTTAATAGACCCACAAACCGAATTGATACAGTTCTGAATCGATTCAAATGCATTTTACTTGATTATTTTTGTTTTTTTTTTTTTTGGCATTTTACATTTTCCCAAGGATTACCATTTATATATGACAAAAACTTGCGTTAGGCACGCCGAAACGATTTAGGTGGGTTTTATTCATACCCAAATGTGTTCACCCATCCCAAATAGGGTTTATTAATCCCCAATTAGGTTATATTAGATGAATTTGGGTTGGGTAAATGGATAAAACTCGCCTAAACCGTTTAGACGTGCCTAACCTGAGACCTTCCCATTATATAATATTAACTAAGGTTTGAAAATTGATTTTTATCTAATGTATATAGTAATGTTGTAGGTATTCAGTTATTTTAAATTGTACTTTATGTATTGGTATTCAACTCACGTATATTATTGAAAGATTTAGTAGGGCACACTAATAATATACTTTGGAATAAGTGGCGCATCTAATTTTTTTTTGTAAGGAGCTTCGTTAGATTTTATGTTACAAATAATACAAAATCGAGAAAAAAAAAAAATTTAACAACTTTTTATCCTCAGCTCCAAATATTTTCCCCCCTTTAGATTAGAAATATCAGCGACCTAGATATAGGGTGGTCTCACTCCACATCAGATATTCCACATTAAAAAAAAAATGAAAATTTGGTAAAATCAACCAATTTTGGTACTAACAACCACTCCCCACCACAAAGGTCTGCGGGCCCCACACTTATTTTTCTTTTATTAATTCTTTATTGATCAATAGAATTCTTACGTTTGTTTTCATTTCTATTCATAATTTATTTTGTATCATATAATACTAAAATTGACATATCTTTTAAATAATAAAAAATAAATAATTAAATAATATACCAAAATTCATAATTTTTTATTCTCTACAAATAGAGACTAATTTTAATATATATATTTTTTATTTTTAAATTGAGAAATATATTCACTTGCCTTTTCAAGAAAAAATTATCAAAAATCATCTTATTCACAAGTTATTGATAATTTAGTCATTTTGATTTAACTAATTTAATTTAAATACAAGTCGTTGTATTTTATGAAATAATTTTACTTTATCTAATTATTTTATAATTTATATTTTTTATTATTTCAATTACAAGTAGTATTTTTATTTTCAAAGTAAATAAAAGTTAAAGAAATATATTTGAATATGTGGTTGGTGGTCATTGATAAACTTTTTAAAATTATTGTGGTTGGGTTGAGTGATGTGGATGAGAGAGAAATTAATTAAATATTAAAATAGTTGAGAGATTGGGTGGTTGGAGTAGTTGCTGATAAACATAGTCTTATATTTAGCTCATTTTTCATCGGGAGGAGGTCTACCATATAAGGAATCGGATAACTATACTGGTACAAAAAAAATAAAAAAATCCTACATGTATTCGTTATTGCCAGCTAAATGAAGGTAAAAAAATGCATAGCGTGAGTTGTTTATTTTGAGATCTAAAATTCTAAGTTTAAAGTGCAACAATATCTCTATATTGATGTATTTTGCAATTAGTTTTTTAAATGTGGTTTTTTCTTTTATTATGCTTTAATTTGTTGTATTTTATCCGGTGGATAAATTAATAATATTAAATATATTATTAGATTGAGAATACTTGCCTTGAAATGATTCATGTATACCAAATTTGAAAGGATAAAAAGAATAATATTAATTAATATATCACGATATATAATCAATATGTCAAATACAAACCCATATAAAATTCATAATACTTCTTCCTCTTCCTGAAAATAATTTTTGTGATTGTTCAATTTGATTTTAACAAAAAAAAAAGAAAAACTTTAAATTAGAGTGGTAGAAATTTAATTTGTAAATTAAGAGATACTTAAATGATATCTACTTAAAATGTAATATACTATAAAGTATTTTTAAAATTTATCATATAAAGTTTTATTTTCACTATTGAACACTTTTATATATATAATTATCATGACTTGCAACAACCATAAATAATATTAAATACACTTATATTTTTGTCTTAATAATAATTAAAATATAATAATTCCGTGCAATGCATGGGTGAAGTACTAATACACTTATATTTTTGTCTTAATAATAATTAAAATATAATAATTCCGTACAACGCATGGGTGAAGTACTAGTCTTTATTATTCTCATGCACTTTTAAATCCTATCAATTCCGTAAGAATCTATTTCAAAAGATTAAAAAATTCCAATTCATTTCAGGTCTAAACACAAGCCCGATCTAATTCCACTTTTTGCAGTGATCCTAGGGGATCAAAATTTTATAAAATAATCCGGTATAATAATTGAAGTTGAAAGAGAGTGACTTCTGCAATGAGTGGTATATCTAATCTTTGGTATTTGATTGAGTCCATATTCGAATATTCCATCTTATCCTTGGACAGAGAGGTGGGATATATATATCGAACTCATGACTTTTACATACTAGGCATTTGTAACTGCTCGAATGTGGGCTGGTGACATTTAATCTGAACAAGAGTGTCATAAACTAGTAATTGTGTTTGCGTACAACAACAAAAAACAAAACAATGCCCCAAAATAATTTCTCAAAAATATACCAGAGCAGCAGATTCTAAGGAAACACACAATGGTAAAATTACATTACATTACACAAGGCAACACCCCCCCCATTCCCCTATATAAACATTGATCACCAAGAAATTTATGTAATCATATTGTTACTGTGTCTCATCAATCGCCTTTAAATGATACACCTACACTACTCACCCACCAAAAATATAAAGAAAATACCCCAACCAACCAACAAATGGACTACCTGATCTCATCTCATTCTCATGTACAGAAACCCATTTTAAGTAGTAAGTATACACATTTCTCCTTTTAAACTCAACTCAGCCGCTAGCCTCGTTGATCCTCCGAGGGCCATTCAAACGTCTTAGCATCTCTCAAGATAACATGTATCGCATAATTCTTCATGTGGTTTGTCATGCTATGTACAGATGGCCAACACGAGCATGCAAGAAGAATCGGAAAACAATCTGAAACCATGATCTAAATCCAAGCTAGAGAACCTCGATCACTGTTGACTTGAGGACGGCCTCTAGTTGGAGTAGGTGGCCGGTTAGCATTCAGCTCCTGGATTGATACCAATAAATATTGAAGAACGAGAAAAATGAACATATTACACAAAACAGATTGTACGGATGGAGAAGCACCTGCATCCACGTGTCTTCTGCATGACGTTCAGGAGATGTTTCGGGAGATGAAATCGCAGGAGGCAATGGATGAATGAGTTTCGGGACAACTACTAAATCTCTACCCAATACCAAGATAGCACCAGCATTATTTGCAGTACCTGAAGAAATTAAGAAGAAACTAGTCAGCCTTTGAATGATAAGGCAGCAACTTAGCTGCAGACTTCTAATGATTTAATCCACAACAACTTTTTTGCATACCACAGTAGTTTGTTGCTGAAAAAAGTGTAATTAAATGTCCCTGAGCAAATCTTTCAAAGCCATCCATTACACATTCATGTGCGCGAACGATCAATTGAAGATCGTTGTTGTTACAGAATTCCATGACGCGATCAGGCTGCAACAGAACAAAACGATTATCACGTACAATTATATGAAATAAAGTCCCCCACATATCTATTTGTATCAATCAGATGATAACCTCAATCATTACAATGAAGAGAAAGATGCATGGCATTCATACAGAATTGCTACAAAAATAGTTTGTTCGTGGAGGGTGGCTCATCGCATACATGGAGAAATTAACAGGTCTTGCGATCATTCTTCAAATTTAATCAATTCGTTTTATAAAAGCAATTATCATCAAAATGATAGTTGATTAAGGTAGAAAAATCTGCTATCTAGACCCAAAAAACCTGCCATATATTATATACCCACTAAATTGTATTGGACTTCTATAACATGGTTTCAACAATAACTTGTAAGCTGCCAAGCAATAATGCATACGTAAACGAGAAACTACAGTCAATATCATCATTCAAAAATAAAATGAATTCTGCAAAAACATAACAAGAAACCAGCATTCCCAAAGTCATAAAACTACAGATAAGACAACACATAAACTCCATGACCTAGAGCATATATACTACAACTAAGAGTCGTAGAAGGGCACATAACTTTCCTTAAGTGAGTTGTCTTCTTTCTCTTTTTCTAGATATCCCCCCCCCCCCCCAAAAACGCTCCCACCCTCAGCTCACTGGGATGGAATCGAAGTCATATGTACACTCTGACCCCAACCAACACATAGGTGTTTAGCTAATCCCAACAATTATCACCAATAACAGGATTCCAGCAATCACGTCGAACTAAAAAACAGAAATAAGGAAAATGAGAGAGAGCACAGACCCCAAAGGTTACTAGCCCAGGACCTCTTGCATTTGGCCGGAGCCCTTCTACACTGTCATTTTCAGTGGGATCAGACCTGCAAGGAAAATCCTTATCAAGAAACAACTACAGAGACAAAAGAACCAAAATGAGCAAAATTTACATGAACTAACCACAATAAGTCCATAAGAACAATAGATCCTGCTTCCATAGGAATTGGACGCTGAATAGTTTCAATCTGTTCAACATGGTTTATAGATCTCCCAATACCACCATGCATACAGATAATCTTTTTCTCAATCAATGCAGCCAAAGGAAGCCAGTTGAACAATCTGTTTATCCGATGCCATGCCCATATTCCATCTCTCTCACCCTATATTCAGAAAGTGCCATGAGTTTATTCTTCATTCAGATAACAAGACATTCAGACAATTTTCACACTTACCATACGCTCAATGCACTCAATCCGAAAGCCAAAAAGAGCATTGATATCAGCAGCCTCATGGTTGCCACGAATTAAATGTACTTGAGTTGGATGCTCAACCTGCATATTCATGGGGCGGGGGGAATCATTACTCAGTATCTCCTAGATAGGTTCGGATTAAAGCAGCAACTTATAAATTTTATGGTCTATTAGAAAACAAATAGGGAAAAAACCGCATTACTCAAAGATTAGCATATATTACCTTCAAAGCAAGGAGAAGAGAAATGGTTTCCAAGCTATGCTGGCCACGGTCAACATAATCTCCCAAGAAGAGATAATCAATATATCTGACATACTTCCACAAATCAGTATTTTTAAAAGCTGCATAGTGTTCTACACACTATTTTCTTATCAGTTATAAACTACTGATCAAAACAAGCAGGTAGGTAAGGAAAACTAAAACTCACGCTATGTCTCCTGCAGTAGAAGGTGATCCATATTCATCAAAAAGCCGCATAAGATCTCCGAACTGACCGTGCAAATCACCAAATATCTTAATTGGAGCCTTCAGCTGTAGCACACTTGGTTCACTTGAAAATATTCTCTCAGCACTATCACAAAGATCAGCAATCTCATTACAGTCCAAGAAAAATTGTCTTCGAACTGGAGGCTTCCAACCACGAGGTTTCAAAAGGTGAGCAATAACCTGAAACACACATATTGTGATGTAAATCTTGGAAAATGGAATATATATTTGGTATAAAAAAAAAGTCCAACGTGCTAGTTAAGGCAAAAATACTTCGGTTACTAAAACATATATTAACAGCAGACAGGAAAATAAAAATGTAGGTCAGTGATTAATTTCCTTGTACTCTCATTTCTCAGAAATGGGATTTTTGATTGACTATAATCTGAGCCATAAAACAACTTCAAGCAAAATAAGGGAAACAGCCAACATTTGGCACTAGAAATCCATCTAAAACTCTACATTATCAGGCCTTCTCTTGATAAACTAATGTCAATATAGATTGAAGATTGTTCTGATTGATCAAGAACTCATATATGTGCAATAAGACCCAATGCCAAAGGATAAAAATACCTTCTTAGGTACACTATTAATAGACATTTGTCGATCTAAAAGTTTCCTAGCTGCTGTCGCACTTTCTGGAGTTCCATAGCTGACCCTTCTGCCTTCATTTTCAAACTGATCAATTGACAATTGTCTAACCATACCACCTAAAGCACCACCAGTCTCTGCAGCTACCACCACCTGCACATGTAGTCAGTGAATAAAGAATTTCGGTAATTCAGTTGTAGTTCAACACAAATCTAGTCCTAATACTGACAGCACGATGATGAAGTCGAACTCCAGCAGGGACAGAATTATTTGACATTGCAGAGTCAGGTTTGATCAATGTAGATTGCTTTCCACTTGGGGTTGCCTCTGCACCACGATCTCTGTCCGGCAGCTCAACTTCTCCATTTTCTTGTCGAGCTTTAGCAGCTGCTAATGTGGCACTAATGGCCTCGGCTTCAGCTGCAGCAGCCTCAACCAAGTAATCGACACCTTTACTCAGCATTCTGCGCATAATATCATACTTAGAACATGAGACAATCAACACAGTAAACTAGTCAGAGACAGCATGACTAGATGCAAAAGAAATATACCGGGAACCCGGTAGCAAAGCATTCTCTGTGCTTATATCTGCATAAATATCACCATTTACAGGAGGGGCAACAGGACAACCAACAATAACAGCACCATCAGCAGCAGAATCAGTTAGAGGTAGCATTGGTCTATCATCATTAAACCCGTATCTGCCTTGTGGCCTCCCTTGCTGCAAATTGGACGCTGCAGCTGCAGCTGCCGCATGAGAAGCTGCACTAGTTGTTTCAGCAGCAGCCAGATCTTCAGCAACTAGCAAATCATCAAGAAGAACCCCTACAGCATTTTCATAATTGTTAATACCACCAGTCTATAAGAATATAGACCTAGGTGTACAATTAGATATTATAGCATAAAAAATCGAATGCCCCAAATTGGGCCTAAAGTCTATGCGATAGAATATCTAAACAAATTTCTGATAATGATGATTTGAGGTCAGGCACGGGCATGGGGGATATCTCACAGAACAAGTATGATCACAAGACAAATGAAATTGGAAATGGAGTTCCAAAATAAATATAAATGAGGCATGTGTTTCTTTAAAAAATTAAATTTCAAAAAAGTTTCACTGCACCAAGTATACTGCCATTCCTACCATTTAACATCAGATCTTAAAAATTCTTATAATGTAATGATTATTCCTCAACACAATTTATTGAAGAACAAAAGTGAGAGGTTCCTTAACTCCTCTTTTTAGGCCTAACGATATCTAATTATTCATCATAAGTTTTAGACTAGTATTTTGTATCCAGAAAACACGATAACTGGAGCCACCAGAGGTGCAAATTAAAAAGGTATAAAAAAACCATTATGCGCCCAAACCTAAGACTAATAGATTTTTATCAGGTGAAAGCATCATGTCTCACCACCACGTAGACCACCATAAATGAATATCAAGTCACCAACAGCAGCAGCAGCATGCCTACAGCGCCTTGTTAATTCAACAGCTGCATCTCCACCAGCAGCATCAGCACTGTATCGACCAGTTCTTGGGCTCGTGACAACAGACTTTGTATCACACCAAACTCCTGCTGCTGTATCCAAAACTGCACAAAGGAACAAATATGTTTATTTAAGATTACCCTGTACATGTATACGAGGATATATATATATATATTCACATAATAGATAACCAAAGGAGAATTACCCGCTATACTTGACGAGTCCTCTACCATGCGTCCACCACCAAGTGCCCCTCCAGACACATGAAGGCGTGCATTAACAAAAACCTGGAGAAGTATCACAGACAATTATACTTTACAAGAAATGTCATTGTTTAGACCACAATTAATAGCGACCTCATGGACTGAGGTCGCATGCCATGTAATCAATAATAATATTAAAAAATGTTTTGAAGATTTTGTAGCAACCGCCCACGGTTCAGAGGAGACGAGACCTCAACCTCCTGGTTCCATTCTACTTTTCCTTTCCTTTATTTATTTTTTGGCCATTCAAATGGAGACACTTGTCTCAAAAATATTGATTAATTAATTTTATATCATTACACTAATAAAATTGATATAAATCTTGTATAATAAAATAAAAACATACTACAATTCATAATTTTTTTCTATACAAATAGAGACCAATTTTGATATATTTATTTTTTGATTTTAAATTAATATATATACTAAATCATATTGATTGATCTACACCATTCATAGAAAATAATCAATCCGAACCGTCCGTAGAAAGCACAATCTATGTCAATTTGATATCCACAATTTATCAAAAGCAATCAATCTCAGTCGTTCGTATAAAGCACAATCCATGTCAATTTGTTTTCACACATACCAAAATCAATTATTTTGCTTGATTAATAAAATCTACTTTTATTTAATTCCCTTACAAAAAATTATAATTTTTATTATTTTAACTATAACTATTAATTTTAGTTTTATATCCTTACAACAATTTATAATTTTTATTATTTTAATTATAATTATTAATTTTAATTTTGAAAATAAAATTAAATAAATATTATAGATAATATTGTAGTTGGGTGGTTGCTGATAAAGTATGTAAAATTATTGTGGTTGGGTTGGGATGATATTGATGATGTGGAAGATAGAGAAATTAATTAAATATTAAAGTGGTTGGATGGTTGGGTGATTGGAGTGGTTGTTGTTAGAGATAGTCTTATGCAACTAAACAAAAAATTGTGATAACAATGAATTAGAGGCATTGAATGAATAACTTACTGCTGCATGTTGATACCGTGGTGATGGTGAGACACCAGGGGCAATGGCCCATTCCCATCGACCATCTCTGTGTTTGGCAAGCCCATATGCACTAGCTAGTGGCTGTGTATTATGTCATTTGAAGAAAAATTATTAAATGGGGAGAATATAATAGAAGTTCTTGAATCATAGAGTAGACACTTGGACCCAGCAAGTCTCAGCATAGACAACACTTAATTCATACATTAATACTTGGCTTTATGATACCAATGTGGCAAGTATGCCACTAAAAAGACTTAGGGGTGCCTGGAATGGGGGTTTGGGAAATAATTAACAGGACTGAAAGATAAGTGCGTGCTTGGTAAGGCACTCCCATACAATTTGTCCCAAAATTTAGTAGGTATTGAAGTCGTAACATTCCCATTTTACACCTCCATGATACACATACGCATTAACATTCCATTAATTTTCAAGCAACCCCCCTAAAGCATTGTCTGTTTTGGAACTCCTAGAATTTTCCATCTCAACACTGTCTCTGAAAACAAAACCAATGCATCTTTCTTACTAAACACTGTCTCCTAGAATTTTCATGTTTTCCAATGCATCTGTCTTATCAAACACCAAGTTCTAATACATGAACCAATTTTCTTTTTTTCTTTCAAAAACTTTCTCCATGATGATGATACTCACAGAGAAAGTCAGCCACAACTAAGAAATTACTGCTCAAATTTGAGACAATCAAGTACATTGAAAAATGGCACAGTGATTCCATGTTAAGAAAGCTGAAAAATAGGAAAGGACCTATGATTGCCGCATAAGATTGAAGCTGATCAATATAATAAATTTATCCATGACAGGGACTTACAACACTATTTGCATCCCTCCCACCACAAAGCAAAAGAAGGCCGTCGGAACGCGCACTCGCAGTAGCATACCTGGACATGTGGGCAAGTGGCCATGTTAGCACAACCTAAGATATTTCCTTGATTTCATAAATATAAATTGAACCTCAAATTGCCCATCAACTCTAAGCACGTCATACTTTCCCCTTCTTGCTATTAGAAGGTTCCTAAAATTAAGAAAATATACCATGTTTTAGGTTTATCTATATTTCCAAAATACTGGAGAATAAGCCTAGACAGAATATTTCAAATTTTGGGGCAGTCCAATCGCAAAATGAAGAAGTCCAATCGAATCCTTTTTTTCTTAAAAAAATTGATTTTTTTCTTAGGAATTATTCAACTATAATATTTAGACAATAAATCAATTTAATTAGACAATTTATAGAGACCATATTTTATAATCATTGCTCAGTATTTATAATTTCACAAAACTTTTTCCAGTATTTCTGCAACAGAAGGCAAATTGGAAAATAAATTATACTTTCCAAATTCAAGAAGAAAAAATTACATTGTCAAGGTTTAAGATGTAAGAAATTTGAGACCAAAGAGAAATCCAACAAAGTATAAGGATATGAAAAAATTGCAAAAACTCACATGCATGGTGGTGGACCTTCACCCTCAGGCTCTAGTTTTCGCCATTCATATGGTTTGGCAGCAGTGTCCAATGCCCATACATCAGCTAAAGGCCGTTTTCCTTAAAGTAAAGAGAGTCGATATATTTACCTATAGATATTAGAATATACAAAGGGAAAAACAGTTTAAGACCAACCATCATTTCCACCAATCGCCATTAGATAACGTTGACCCACCAAAGCCATGACATGCCCATACCGTGGCCCTGGGCCAGGACCATGCACCACAACCCTAAATAAATTAAAATAAAACGTCAGAGATAAATCAACAATTATATAAATGGGCCGTTACATAGGGTAATTGCTTCAGAATTCCACAACTATGATGGGAACTACCTGTGCCATCTTGGTCGGTGCTGTGTAAGGTCCAGAACGTGAAGATCTTCAGCTGATAAACCAGCTGGACCAATCCCACCCTATGATAGATACAAGCCTTTAATTTTTGTGTTGTCCAAGACAGAGAAATAATGGCATAACTTTCTCATAAGAACTATTTCAACCATCAACAAACCTGAATAACCACCATGGTACCTACAGCAGTTGCAACATGAGCTGCCCTAGGTGTCGGTGGTTCCCCAATTGGGGTAACACTGCAACCATAGAAGTATTCAGCCTCATCAACAAAAGAGTGAGCTGCGGGAAGCAGCATCTAGGTCAATACAAAAGGTAATTTTAACTTACCGAGACCATTTATTTGTCAATACATCATAGCAATGCACGTCTGCCGTTGCCCCAGCCAACCCTGTAATAAGAAGCTTGCTAAATAAGAAGTTATAGTTGTGTGCTCGGCTAGTGATTTATGCTGTCATTAATATGAAACATTATCATAAACTGCTTATAAGTACTGAATAATAATGTCATAAATGGATCTTCAATCAACTCCACGAGCCAGTTATTTAAGAAATATCTATGGTTTAAAAAGATAATGAGCAAAATCTTTTATCAGCTGAACACTCAAATCGCTATGAACAAACTTCAGCATGTAAAAGTGTCCACTGAACCCTCTAAACTACAATTCAGGAATCAGTTGACCCATGTAATTGCATATTCCAAAATGATAGATATTAAGCCTTATAGCATATGACAGGGTGTGTTAAACTCAGACCATAGTCTCACATACACAACAAATCTATTCTTTAATCACTGATAAAAGACTATAGAAAATCTGCGAACAATGTTCTTCACTTTTAACTTTAAACGAGCCGAATCGGTGTTTCAAACAACTGAAGGTAACTAATCATGTTGGGGAATCAACTTCTAGTATCAAACATAACTTAAGGAGGTACAATGCAAGAATATCTAGAGATTTCGGGAACATACGAATTCCTGCACTTCCAGCAGAAGAAGGAGCTCCCGATGCAGCGGAATTTCCCTCGAGCGCCGTGGCCCCTCCAAATAGAATTAACCTCGGTCCAATATACCCAGGACTCCCCTCCTCCCCAACCGCCGGCACAGCAGTCAGCGTGTGACCACATCGCGGCCCTGGACCATCCTCCTTCTTCTCAAGTATCGTGTTCACCACACTATACGTGGGTGCGCATCGTGGTCCACCAACAACCGCCCCTCCTCCTCCACCGCCACCGCTATTACTGTTATTGTTCATATGGTTCTGTTCCTGATGCAGTTGCCGAGGTGAAGAGGATTGAGATTGGCTAACCTGCGCAGCACCGTTAGCAGTGCCGGGTTCCAACGACGGATCATGATCGGGGTCGGAGGCCATCGCAGAATCCACGTCCATTTCAACCCAAAAAAAAACCCTAAATTTCAAAACTTGGCAATAAGATCGAAGCTCGAATTCTCATCGATACGAATCTCCATTTCGAAAAAAAAAAAAAAAAAAAAAGCCCTAGCTTGGATCAATTGGGACCTTTTCCCAAGAGCGATGAATTCCCCTTTTTCTTTAAAGCTGGGCTTTAATGTTGTCGCTTTATCTCTTTTTCTATCTCTCTACCTTTGAAGCGGTGACGAGGAATACAAACGGGGGCGGCTCATCCAAACGAGCACTTTCTCTCTCCAGCACAACAGTTTTCTCTCTCTACAAATAAATATATATATGTATGTCTGGTAGCGTATCTATATCCAGCTCTCTCGTCAGATACAACTTTAACGGCTTTAATTAATCCTTTCCATTTTTATGACCGAAATATGTGCGCTTCGGCAGCCACGGCGGAGTGACGAAATCAGCGGTGGCGTTTCGTTAACTGGGCCACCACTTATTTATTATGTCTGCTCTCTCTATTTTACTCCTGGACCCTTACCATTCATAGGATAGGATATGTGGCTTCAGCTTCTATGCCCATCATCTAACTAAACTTTTATTATCTCTCAAATTAAATTATCTGCGACTTTTTTATAATAGATTATTAAATGTTCCACAAATCTGGAGATAATGTCACGAGTCATCAAATAATTATGCGGCATATAAATCGATTTTTAATTAAAAACAAATTTTATAATATGAAATGTTCAATTACAATAGTAAATACCATCCATAAAAGTTCTTGGTGACTATTAGAGATAAATAATTACACAGGCAAGAAAAAAATTGGATCCAATATATATTTTTTTAAATTTTGTATTTTTGAACTTCATCTTTACAAAAGAATTAAAATTAAAATAAAAAACATAAAAAAGGATAATACTTAATAAATCTCGACATACTATGATTTTCAAGGTGATAATATTGAATCAATGAAATAAATTGTTAGGTCATGCCACTCATGAAACTAATTCGCTCTAAAATAAAAATGTATGTATCCAAATATGACGAAGACACAAAAAATAAAACGAAAAGAAGATAAGCAATATATCAGAAAAATACAACGCTCCAAACAGCTCACAGGTATGGTGGCCCTAACAAACATCACTGTCTCCTATGATCAAATGATAGCCAAAATTAGTGGTAGCTCACTGATCAAAAAATAATCTACAATGATCCATATATCACTGTTGGGCGCATTGAACCCTTTGTCCTCCGCCGTGCATATCTTCATCATCCTCATCGTATGCTTCCTGATGCTGCTGAGCCTTCCTCCTCATTTCCTCCTCGATGTTGACATCATGAAGGGTTGTCTCCTCGCATTCATCAATCTCCATATCCGTTATATGGGATTGTGGCCTTGGAGGGAGTATCTTCTCCAAGGCAGCAACTTGCTCTGCACCTACAGATTCTGGGAAATCAACATTGAAATGAATGTAGAGCTTGCCCTTCATGAATGGTCTTTGGTACATCGGCATTCCTTCATCATTAATAGCCTTGTACGAATCTGCAATGTCAAACGTCCATCAAACTCAACCCCACAACAACAACAACAATCAATAACCCAAACAATGCAACATTGAAAGATAGCTTACTAGGCTTCACAACTTCTCCTGGCTGAGATTTGATAAGCAGCTGTCTGCCATCTAGATGAGACAAAATAAATTGGAAGCCGCACAAAGCCTCAGTCAGCGACAGCGTATGCTCTGTGAAGAGATCATCCCCCTTCCTCTTGAATTTAGGGTGCTCCTTCTGTTGGAGAACAAAGACTATATCTCCAGTCACCGTATCAGGCTGCACAAATGAACAAAGTAAGAACATTATATCATAGAAAGTCACAACCTTATGTTCTAACAAAATTTAACAGTTGGGTATGACTATCATACAGCCTCATCAGCCTCTCCAGGGAAAGTGATCTTTTGCCCATTCTGCATGCCCTTCTCAACGTGGACTTCTAAGACTTTCTTTTCTTGAACGACCTTCTCACCCTTGCACTGGCTGCACCGGTCTTTATCACTGATGGTTTCTCCGGTCCCTTTGCATTCATTGCACGGTTGCTGCATTTGCTGAAGCATTCCAGGGCCAAGTTGTCTAATTGTGACCTTCATACCAGATCCTTGACAACCCGAGCACTTCATAGAAGCTCCAGATTTTGATCCTTTACTGTTGAAGGCAAGCAATCAGAACCCATTAGCCACAATCCTCAAAAAGTAAAGCAACTACAAATTAAAACATGCAGAAGCATGAAAACCTACCCACTACACTTCGTACATATAACATTGCGCGACAGAGAGAGCTTCTTTGTGGTCCCAAGGTAAACATCCTCGAGAGACACCTTCAATGGATGTACAACATCTTCTCCCCTCCTTTGCCTTCTTCCTCTACCACCTGCACCACCACCTGGTTACAATCACAGTTTTTGAAAAGCACATGTCAGAGTTTTGAATCAGACAAAAGCTTGTTGTTATGTCTTCAAGCATTTATTTAAAATCAGATGCAAATTATCTAAGTGCACTCACCACCAAATGGGCTCCCACCAAAGAATGATGAGAATATATCAAATGGGTCGTGCATGCCACCTCCACCACCCATTCCTTCCTTGAGGGCGTCCTCACCATACTGATCATAGATTTCTCGTTTCTCAGGATCACTTAGAACTTCATAAGCTTGAGCAAGCTCCTTGAACTGCATCACAGAACACATTTTCAGTCCTTAAAACAAACCAAGAAGATGAAAAAGTGAACATTTTTTTATTTATTTATAAATTAACAATACCTAGCTCATAGCCATGTTTCAGTCGTTAGATAGATCAAGCACCAAGCACACTAGATAACCATTCTAGATTTTCATGCCAAAATCACAAACACGAGTACAAACCCATAAACAAGGACAGACACAAGTCCAATACCAGAAAAATTTGAAAAGATATCTTTTTTATGGAAAAAAAGATCTTTGCTTCAATATAATATCAATCAAATCTGAGAATAACGGACAAGCAACCCCTTTTGGTCATATGCATTAAATAATTTCAACGAACAAGCTAGTATAGTAAATAAAAACATCATAGTGCATATTCTGATTTCTAAATGACTTCAACAGGACAGATGCATTCAGAAATAGTTACAGAAAACAAAAGCCAAACTTTTAAGTCTTCGGCTATCAGAATTGGATTCAGCTAAATCAAGCAACAAAAACACTAGATGACCATTCTGGATTTTCATGCCAAATCATAAACTCGAGCGCAAACCCCTAAACCAGCAGCTGTCTCCAGTCCAATATCAGAAAATTTCAAATAGAATATTTTCTATGGAAAAAAAATATTTGCCTCGTTATAATATCAATCAAACCTTAGAACACGCGGTTACATGTGCTTAGGATATAGCACATAAGCAACACCTATGAGTCATATACATTAAAGACTTTCAACGAGCAAACTAATCAAGTAAATAGAAACATCAGTGTGCATATTCTGATGGTGATTAGCATTCATAAAGAGTTACATGAACTAAAAGCCAAGTTTAAAGACTTCGGTTATCGGAATTGGATTCACTACCGCATTCAATCGCCAATTTGTTATCTACGAAGAAAAAAAAATTAACTACTGTATTTATCTCTGAATCATCTATCTACAACATCCATCTTTCGCTAGCATCTGAGTGGCACAGACGATCTGACCTATCAAGTAACCTATCATCATTAATAAGCCGATCGACATCACACGTTCCATAACACAATACATAATTTAACAAAGAGTACAGCTCACTTTAATAAAAATTGAAAGCCCTCGTCAAGTTCCGCATCTAATCAAGAGCCGAGACAATACCCAGAAAAAAACATGCAATCGTCAATACCTTCTCAGGATCACCACCTTTGTCAGGATGGTTTTTTATGGCTGCTTTCTTATACGCCTTCTTCAAATCATCAGGCGATGCCGTATTAGGCACCCCGAGGATCTCGTAATACCTAGAATTGTCGCTTTTCTTCGGCGCCCTACTCCCAAACATCTTCGATCACTCAGTATAATTCTCCAATTAGTAAGGGAAGGACAAATCAACTGGCAGAAGCGATCGAGAGTCGTTGCGAGAGTTCTACAGAGAGAAAACACCCTGAATTTGCGTCTATAAGAGGAATTAGAATTAGGTTTTATAGTAATTTCCGATCGAGTGTGACGCGATCCTAGCTGTTGGATTGGTCAACGGTGCTTTCCTTCGCTGAAAGAACCATCTCGAATTCTCGATTTATTTCTTAAAATTGCTTCTATTTTAATTTCTTGTTCTGTCACCGTGCTTTGTTGTGTTGTACCCGCTTGCCCTATTAAACTATCATCATCAGTGACCCGCTCGTGACCCAAATATTTATTAAAAAAATTATTTTTATTCATCCACTATACAACCACAACTTAATATTATTTAGGTCTCCCATCAATGACCCAACTCAACCAACCTTTTTAATTAAAATATTATTTTTTTCTTTTTTTTATATAATATAAAAATAAGAATATATTTTAATTTTATAAATAAATAAAATAATTATTATTACTAAGAATTCATGTTTATTTGATAAATAAAATCTTTACAATTAGTAACTATAAAATAATTAAATATAACGTTTGTATGAATAAGGGAAATTAGAGGCATTAACAATTAAAATTATATATATATTAAATATGTACATATATACATATTAAAAATATAAGTATAATATAAAATATCTATATATATGTGTGCAATTTGAGGTGAGAGAAAGGCTGCTCAGAGCTTGTCAGCCGATCTCGAGCAACACTAAGTCACCATAATTACCCATTTTTTTAATTTTTTTTATTGGCATTGAATTTGTTTTTTCCGGGTGACCACCGAGAAGAGTCACCACTGGCGATAGTCTTAAATCGTGAGATTGTTACAAAGGGACCATGTCTTCCTACTCTATAATAATTCTCACTAGATAATTTTCGACATGACATATCCTTTAATATTAAAATTATTGAAGTCTGAATTCTTATCAAATCTCCAAAAAAAACTTATCAAATCCATCTTAAATACACAAAAATAATTGTGTTGATTTAATAGTCCGTTAATTCTATTGAATTTATTAATAAGCTAGTAAATAAAAATCTCGTTTATTTTTTTTCTCAATTTTACTTTATTAATTTTTATTGTGTTAATGATTATTGGTGGAATTGGGTTCATAAATGTGATCGAATTCAAAAACGTATTTAATATGGTTGTAGAATACGTCTTACTCGGCCGTCTAATCGGCTTTATTTCTTGGTTGGGTCTGTGTTTCAAAGGTAAATAATTAAGGTAGGATTAGGCGAGCAATGTGAGCAGCAGTTGAGAAGAGGAGAAATATGTCGTACTTTTGTGATATTGCAGTGCTACGCCAAGTCTTTAATGGAGGTTTTACGGGCAATTGAGATATAAAGGCATAGAGAGTAAAAATGACAGAAATAAGTGAAAATTATGTTGGGGGAGGGAAAGAATAAAATAGTAATAAATGCGTGTGCGATAAATATATTAAAATTTGATAAAATGAAAGGAGAGAGAAATAGATTGGAAAGTTGAATTGTGATAGATTAAAAAAAATAATATATATGATATATTTTTAGAATAATATGCTTGAAATAATTTAAATTGTGTACTATTAGAAGATTTATATTTATATTTTGTATTATATGGGATTTTTAAATGTTAAAAATAACTTTGTTTAATAAATTTTTATATATAAAATATAAAAAATAAGTTGATTGCTTAGCTACCGTCTAAGCCCGAGTAGACCGCTAAGGCGTTAGGTCCTATGTAGTCGCCGTCTAGCGCCTAACGTATTTTACAACCTTGATATTTATTTAACCTTTAATAAAATCTCATAAGGATTTAAACTTTACACATTTGTTTATTAAAAGACTAATATGATAAAATGATCAATTTATATAAACTAATTATCACCCACATTATTAGGTTTTTTTTTATAGCTGTTTTTAAGTTTGACTTTATAGGAGAAGGAAAAACAAAAACAAAAACAACTAATCACCCAAAGAACAAAACTTATCAAGAAAATCACGACGAAAAACAACACGAAGAAAAATGAGCTATCGAGATGCACGAATTTCAAGAAAGTTAGAGTTCAGACTTGTGTAAACTCATGAAAATTGTAGTTTTAAGTAAATCTACCAAGGAAAAGTAGACTAAAATGAGGGAGGGGAGCTGGTTCTACAAAAATGAACGGAGTGGAGTGTGTGTAAAATTATAAACCCTACCAACTCTTTTACCTTTTTTTTTTTTTTTTAAATTTTAAAATAAAATGCATTAATTAATTAATGAATGACACTTAAATTACGTATGCCATGAGTTAGGCTTCTTTAATTTTTATTCATTTTTTTATATTAGCATAACAGTCGCGCGAAAATTCTATTTAATTAGGATCATTTTTTTGAAAAATATTTAATATTAAGTATTAATTTTCATATTTTATTTGACAAACCAAATAATTTTTATTATAAATCTTTGCAATTATTATTGCTTTAATTATTTAAAAAATGTGTTAATAGTTCATGTTTATGAGTTGATAATAATTAGGAAAAGATCAATTTAATTAATTTATACTTGAATGTATATATTATGATTTTTTATATATTATTTCCACAACTAATAAGGAATTATACATTCAAACAAAAAATTGCTCATAATTATTTATGTTCTAATCGATAGTTTTAGTGTACGAGTAATTTGATTATTTAATTTCATAAAATTTATAAATATCGTACATATTATATCAAATCAATATATATTTTATTTGAGTTTTAATTGCATATTCATTTATCTAATTATTCTATATACAATTATAGAATATTTTCAGATGATTAACTAACTAATTAATTCAATTAACAAAATATTTCTATTTATAGTATTCGGTTTTCTTTTAATATATATAAAGTTGTATTATTTCAACTGTTATACTTTGCGAAATTCTAAGTATTTCCTAAATTGCCACATTATAGTGTCAATTCATTTAATCAAGGTTGTATATGTCAAAATTGTATATAAGTTGTTTGAATTGAATTCTAACAATCGACGTACAAATATATCGGTGGTGAAAAAGGTTATTGCAAAGCCGCTCAACGCTCTTAGCCACTATTTTTTATAACTGAGAATTTTTATTTCAAATTTTTATTCATTTCCGTGTTTGTAAACAATTTTCTCTTTTCGTTTTCACGTTATTTCGGGGAAGAAAAATAGGTGAATTTAGGTTTTTTCAGGTGGAATTAGTCGTCACATTTTCCTGATGGATCTCTAAATCCCTCTAAGTTGCTCCACTTGGGAAATTCTACAACAATTTTATTCGGGTATTTATATCTCGAATTTTATTAAACTCTTCATAAAAAGATTTAAGTAAAAGCTTTTATATTCATTTTTTAAAACATTTTTAATTAAAAATGTTTAAATCGTTTCTTTTATTTTTTTTGGGTATATCATGCATGGAAATGACCCTATATGGATGTATGTGTTTTGCTGCATCATCAAAGACGAGGGCTGAAATTATTGTTTATTTTACGTTTAATTATGGTTTCCGATTACCGCCATTTCTTGATCGTGAAAAACTAATCGCGACGATCCGATGTGGCAAGATGATTGATTGAAATCAGGTCTTCTATATTTACCGTTTCTAGTTGATTTGAATGTTTTTGGAGGTGTCTCATTTGTGGAATTTCATGCTGGTTTGGGAGGGATATTTAAACAGAGGATAGAATGTTTGTGATTATTGCCTATATCGTCTGGTTTATCGTTTAATTAGGGTGAAATTCTATGGGGCGATTATACTATGCGAGAGGATGTTGTGGAGTTTTTTTGTAATTAATGGAGAAGAACTAGTGGCTGATGCAAAATATCGCATCCATTTTGTGATCTGGCATGTGTATGTTCTTGTTTACAGGTATGCAACAAATGATAGAGGATTCTAGGAATTTGGTTTGATGTAGGAATTTGGAGAGAGATGGGTGCCCCAAGGAGATGGATCAAGCAGTTGCTCGGATTGAAGAAATCCGCAAAAATAGTGTCTTCGGACGAGGAGGAAAAGGTTCATCTTAAATTCTGCTCTATGTAGAAGCTTTAATCTCTTTTTACATACATCATTTTCGTATTGCAAACCTTTTAATCGTGCTCCAAGTAGTACGTCTGTATAGCACCCAAATATAGTGAAGTTTGATGAAACATGCTTGATGATTCCGAACCTCAAATTGGTTTCCACATGCAGAATTCTAGAAGAGATGTCAAGAATCGGCACCAAAGCAAGAACTCTGTGGAGGTTGATAAAGGTGTAATTGAAAATGAGGTGCATGAGAATGTGGATACAGACTTTGAAGATGCAAACTGGCAATGGGATCTGGACCAATCTAGTGCATCACTTCAGGCAAAAAATGCAGCTCAACTTCCACAAGATAGGAGAGAGGAATTGGATGCCAAAGATGGAAATTTCCAGTCAGATGATATGTCTGCTTCACCGCAGGAGCAAAATGTTGCTCAACTTCAACAGGGTGAGAGAGAAGAAAATATGGGTGGTACTTATGCCAAAGAAACAAACTTCCAGTCAGCTGCAGATTCACCGACCTCACCAGAGGTGGAGAGTGCAGGTCAACTTGAACAGGATATGGGAGAAGGATGGGCAACTCCAGATGTGAGAGAAATATTTGATTCAGATCCTAATCCATCTAGCTCACCTTCCAGTTCACCTCAGGGGCAATATGCAGCTCTTCTTCAGGAGAGTGATAGAGAAGAATTGGTAGCCATAGATCCAGTAAAACTTGACCGGAATATGCAGGAAGGATTTGCAGCCAGATGTATCCAAACAGTTATGAGAAGATTTCTGGTATGACTTTCATGGATTTTCAAAACTATTTTGTTCTTTGTTGACCTTTATTGATTTTAATTGCCATCTTAAGGGCTTGGCATAGTTATCCTTAATTCTCTCCTCTGCTTTCCACTTCATTTCAGCGGCACAATGGAGCCAAAACTCGACTGCCTATGAGTGAAGAATCGGCTGCCATATGCATCCAAACTGTTTATAGAGGATTCCTGGTATAAAATGATTTTCTAAATTGTATATGTTAGGCTTAACAATAGCTCCCATTTTCCTTGTTATTTTCTCGTCATCTTACATATATAGAATCCAAAAGTTTGTGAATAGTTCCTGGTCTCGACCCTAGAACAAGAGGCAAAATCATATTGGTATTGGGTCTATGGGGATTACAACGTATCGCACTCCTTGAACATAAGTCCCAAGTTTTATATGAATGAGAATGATATGCCTATTTTTCTCAAATTCCAATTTTCAGATGTTATCAAACTACACTACTATATGCTAATATGTAAGAAGATGACTAATTCTTCCCACAGGATTTTCTTGGATCGGAATGTGTTGTTCCCATAGTTGCTGTCCTTATAATATGCTGGTATTAGGTGGTGATCCTTTATTTCTGTATCAGGCAAAGAGAGCTTTTCGTGGTTTAAAAGGGCTGATGAGACTTCAAGCTCAAGTGAAAGGTCGTACGGTGAAAAGGCAAACTGCCATTGCTCTTCGCTGTATTCAAGCTTTGGTAAAAGTTCAGGTGCGCTCCCGAGCAAAGCATGTGCTAGTAGCAATAGAGGGTCAAGCAGTACAACTGAAGCTTCTACAACAACTTGAACATGAGGCTCCAGTTAAAAAACCTGAGGTAAGCTACCGTTGGCAAATTACTTCGTAGATTGTTGTGGTTGGTTGGACATTTCTAAGTCTGATGTTTACTACGATATAAATGCTTTCATGGACTAGTGAACAACAGAAGCTGCATTATAAACAGAGAAGTGTGATCAAATATGTGGCATTCAAAATAAATAGGATTGGGACATGTCAAACAGGAAACTGGATCAGAGGCTACTGCAGAAGCATTCTTTCTTGTTTTGTCAGGTTACTTTCAAGTTAGAATGTGTCAAGAATCAATATAACGAAACTGAAATGATTGTTCTTGAAAACCTCTTCTCTGTATCCTCCATCATTCTTTTGACATATGAAGGTTCTAAACTTTTTTATTTTTTCGACGGAAAAGATCTAGTGGCAAGTCTGGTTGGAAATAAACTTGATTTATCAAGATAAAGAAAAATTAAAAATTAGTTGGATATTAATATATGTACAATAGCCAAAAAAATCCAAGAAGAATGTATTAAAGAGAATTAAAAAATGTGAGAAATGTGTATATTTAAGATAGAACTAATTAGAGATAGTGTGGAGAGTTTAAGATAATTTTATGATGAATATAGATTGATTAAATGTTGCGTAATATATTTGTGGAGTTAGATGAAGTGAGTTGCTGATAGCTTTATCCCTCCCACCTCTGTCTCAAAATATATGCTCTCATTCTTATGCATTCCTAAAATTGTAACCTGTAAATCATGTGGAAGCACAATCTTATTTTTGAGTTTCATAATCATACATAATCTGCCATCCATCCACTTTTTTTATCTAGCTGGAAATATTTAACAAACTGCTACTTGTGCCTTTTGTTAATGTTTAGGTTTCTCGACAGACTTTTACCTACAATGGGTGGTGTAACGAGGTTGGATCTGCTGGTGAAGTTCAAGCCAGGATGTTGAAAAGAAAGGAGGCAGCTGCTAAGCGTGAAAAAACAAAAGCTTATGCTTTAGCTCGTCAGGCAAACACTTTCTTCACCCTAAATTGAGAAATAACATAGCAATTTGGAATATTGAGGGTACTGCTGCGAGAAGTCAATGATATAATTAAAAACATCACCAATAGATGAGGGCTTTAATGTTTCATTGCAATCCTTTTTGCTAAACTATTAGTATCCTAAGTTCTCTGATTTAGTTCCAGTTTATGCTGTAAGCAGCAGATTTGTGGCGTGGGTTTTGCAGATTGTCTGCTAGCTATTTTTTATTAACTCTTGTTTTGCCACTCTCTAAGTTGATTATGTTACAAATAAAATCTTTATTCATACAGTGGCAGGCTGGGATAAGGCATCAGCCTCAGCAGCAGCAGCAGCCACAGCAGCATCAGGAGCAAGCATCACCCGCTGGTTTTCCAACAACTGCTGGTTTTCCATCAGATAAATGTGACTGGAGTTGGAATTGGTTGGATAGATGGATGGCTGTTCGCCCATGGGAAACTCAGATTTTAGGGGATGCTAGTCTTAGAGATGGAATGAAGAGTCCCAAGAGTGAACTAGGTGTTGCCATGGATGTACCAACAAATCCATTATATTCCACAGGGAATGGGAAAGTTAGCCCTCGTTTAAGCAACATCATTAATGTGTCCAAGCATGGCTGCTTTCCTTCACCGAGGAAGTTGTCTAATGCCCAGGAAAGCCCAAAGACACCTGTTTCTAGTAAGAGTCCTAGAACGTCTATTCAAAATGCAGTTAGAGAAGCAACCTCACGGCCAACTATTGGTCCAAGATCATCTAGTACTCCTAGAGAAAGATCTGCACTTTCAGATAATCAAGATAAGAAACGACTCTCTCTACCTGGTAACTTTCTCTCTCATTTTCTCACTCCACATATCCTCATCATATTTGGTTCATCTATATAGCAAGATTCAAGCCATTGAACCTGATTGAAACAGGGACAGTGCATGGAGCTCGGCTTATTGCTCAAACTGGGAACAATAGTCCTCGCACTCAAAGTCCTCGCGTTCTAAGTCCTCGTACACCTCAGAAACCTGGGAATACCAGAACCAAATTGAATGGGAATGAAGTCAAGACCTCGAAGCTCAGTCGTTGAGGCCTCAGTAGCAGATGTCCATTAGTCAGTGAAGCTCCTCTTATATACCCTAGCAGTCCACTTTCATCATGCATCAAACACACTTTTTTTTTGGCTCGAAAACGACCACAAAAAGGTTTGTTAGTAACTACTATCCAATCCTGGATAGTTGAGTTAAGAGAGCTAACTGTAGCACGTCCGGACTCAAAACTATTATGTATATATGAATTGTAGATTTTAGCAGTAGATGTTTTAGGAGTTTTTTTTTTTTTTTTTTTGTAGATTAATTAATTCTAAGCCAAGTGATTACGTATTTTATTCTTCTCCTAGCTATGGATGGAATGAGTTCCCGTGAGTGTCGTTGACTCGTCTCTCATAAAGGCAACAGATTTTATAACATGTATTGCCGACGAAAACCGATCGAATTGTATCACAAATACCTTATGGCGTGTGCCATTTTTTTCTAACAAATTTGATAGTTAACTAACAAGGTTATTCATATGATTGGAAAATTTTTAAAATTGAGTGAGTTCCTTGGAAGACTGCGTTTTTTTAAAGACATAAGATAATAAACCGGATTTTAATTATAATTCCATTTTACACTCAAAGAATTCCATTCAAAACTCATATTTAGATCATAATTCATATTATATATAGTGTATTCTTATTAGAATATAAAATGTCATTTTGTTTTCGATCAAAATGACCATTCAAATGGGTATTCTTTATGCACAAATGAATATTTCATTCATAATATGGGATATCTCAGTGTCTTTTAAAAAAATATTGTTTAACAAATTTTTATCTTCTCAATTATGGCTAATTATCCCCGACTAGTTAAATACTTTGCACAATTTAGTTGGATATGAAATTTGCCGGATTTTGTTATATAATGACAGTTGAGTGTTTGAAAAAAAAAATCATTAAAACAAGGCAAAAACTTGCGTTAGGCAGGCCTAAACCGTTTAGGCGTGTTTTATCCTACCCAAATGAGTTCACCCATCCCAAATAGGATATATTATATGGGTTTGGGCTTGGGTTAATGGATATAACCCGCTTAAAGCTTGGGTTAATGGATAAAACCCGCCTAAATCGTTTAGGCCTGCCTAACCCAAGACCTTCCCTTAAAACAAATACTCAACTTTCTTTTTTGGTTAGTCTATATAGACAACTACCTGAGCAATTCAAGATGGAAAAAGAAAAAATAGCCATCATAAAATCCAAATGGAGAAAGGGAAAAAAGTAAAAAAAAAAAAAAAAACTAACTAAAAAGGCCAAAAAAAAAAAAGCAATCATAAAAAACATAAAAAATGTGATAATCTAATGGAGTTAAATCCATCAATTTTTTCCGCCATATCTGACTTGTGCGGCCCTCCCCCTCCATTTCTCTCTCTCAGTTTTGCTGCACAATCTCTAATTCTCAAACCACCAATCGCCACCGCATCCGAACCCTAGCGCCACCATCATGGAATTCCACTTATCACTCTCCTAAATCTCATAACCCTCCCTTAAAGATCCTCTAGTAACACGCAAACTCGTCCGCAGTCATGGCCATGATTTCCTGTACTTCCTCTCCATTGATCCCCGCTCTCATCCTTCTCCTCTCTCTGCCACTTCTCTTCTTCTTTCTCGCTCCTCGAATCCTGCCGCCGCGCCAAATCTCCATCTCCCTCCCTGACGAGCTCGACGACCTCTCCCTCTTCCACAAAGCCATCGCCATGGACTCCGCCAATTTCTCCCGTCGCCCAGCCCGCCTCCCCGCCGCTAAATCACATTAATCCGCCGGCCTCCGCCGCCCCAAAATCGCCTTCCTCTTCCTCACCAACTCCCCTCTTCACTTCGCCCCCTTGTGGGAGCGTTTCTTCTCCAATGTCACCCTCCGACACTACAATATCTACATCCACGCCGACCCTTTCGTCAAAATCGCACCTTTTGAAGGTGTGTTCAAGGGAAAACTGATCCCCTCGAAGGGCACTCAACGCTCTTCGCCCACTCTCATCTCCGCCGCGCGCCGCCTTCTCGCCACGGCAATGTTGGACGACCCCTCCAACGCGTACTTCGCCTTGGTTTCGCAGCACTGCATCCCTCTCCACTCGTTCAATTACTTGTACAATTTCCTCTTTGATCTAGGTAGGTTGTCGAGGAACTTGGAGTTCTCGAGCTACATTGAGATTCTTGACAATGAGCCGACTCTTTGGGATCGGTACAACGCCAGGGGTCAGAATGTGATGCTCCCTGAGTTTAAATTCGATCAATTCCGCGTGGGATCTCAGTTTTTCGTGCTGACGCGAAGGCACGCTTTGATGGTGATCAAGGATAGGAAGCTATGGCGGAAATTCAAGCTTCCATGTCTGAATGTGGAGTCTTGCTATTCAGAGGAACATTATTTCCCTACGCTTCTGTCGATGGAGGATCCCAATGGCTGCTCTCAATATACGTTAACGAGGGTTAATTGGACTGATAGCTTTAACGGCCACCCACACACATATCACCCTCCTGAGGTATCGCCTGAGCTGATTTACAGGCTCAGGGAATCAAACTCGAGTTATCCTTATATGTTCGCTAGGAAGTTCTCCCCTGATTGCTTGAATCCTCTGCTGGAAATGGCGGATGACGTCATCTTCAAGGATTAATCTTTTTGCCACTGGTGAGTCTATGGTTTGTTCACGTGCTTAGATTTTCTCTGCACCTGTTTCTTGGATGGTTTAATTAAAATGTTTCAATTTGGGACTGAATGAGTGTCATATTCTGATAATGTGCTCCTATAAATAGCTGCAATGATCATCGTTTTTGTTTTCCTTGATTGTTGTTAAGAATGGTAATTCATCTGCCTTGTTTAGTTATTAGTTGAATGGTTTCTACAGAGGGTGTTGAGAATTCAAATGAAGGATATGAGTGTGTGCAGGTTTTCAGAGTTAGAAACTGAATAGGTATATTACCACAAATTTCCCTTTGTTATTCTTTTCTTTGAATTGTTCCATGCAGAGGAGGATATGCTGAACTTCTATGCTTCCTTCCCTTGAATATAAGTGTGGTCTTTGAACTCCTTTAACTATACTAAACTTGGATGAGTTGTTTCTAGAACTTGGCCTTGTTAGAATGAGAATGACCCATGTTCTAATCAAACCCTTTTTCCTTTTATTGCAGAAGAAGAAACATCCGAGGCAAATTTTTGAGTCTCGTTTGGAAGGATCATGAAATGCAGGAGGCCGAGTGGGATTAGGTTCTTTAAGAGGCTGGTAAAGAATAAATGCCCTAAACCTAAGTAACCCCATGGTTCCTGACAACATACAAACTTACTGTGTCTCTTGTGGTGGGATGCATTCTGAATGGTGGTTGAATATACATCCAACCAACAAATAGAGTGGTTGGAAATGAATTGTGATTGGGACTTTTAGTCTCTTCTGTTAATATTTTTGTAAATATGTTGGTATATGTGGAAGCAACAATTCTTGTCTCTGCATAATCAAGCTTGTTGCTTTGCCCTTTCACAATGAGCTACCCTTTATTGACACCCCAAATTCTTGATTTGAATAAGCACAAGTGAGGGTGTAAAAAAAAAAAACTAGTACGGAAACATGTTAAATAAGGAATGCTTGAACCTTGCATCTCTTTCTAGCGGGTGCTTTATTTCTAGTCAATTTTTGAAGAAAATGAAATATGAATATTATTTATGAAGATTTGTGCAAGACTGTCTCACAAATAGATTTGTGAAACAGATGTAAATCCTCGTATCTATTTTGATTGGATTTATAAAAAATTTGAGCAACCCGTTTGACGACCCACAAATACAATAGTAGAGGTGCTTTGTTGTATGCGAGAGGAGTTGCTACTTGCTTGTTTCTTCTTCCGTTGCATCTGCATGAGGAGATGCCGGCGTTTCAGATTCGAATCTTGACGACATCCTTTCTCCGGCTATGATGATGGCCCTAATCAAACCGGAGTTGGATTTAAACCAAGAGAATTCCTTCCAATTGTTTCATAACCAAATACGGGCCGGCCTTAACAAGTCGGGGGCTTATGGGTAAAACTTAAAATGGGGCCCCTATAATTTTTGGCATTATCCAAAGCTCTTTTAATATAGTTTGTGTAATAAAAATTTATAACAACATCAACAAAAAAAAATTATTAAAATAACTTGGATCTTCTAGCATTTTGAGAAGCAAAGTCATCAATAAGATCTTCTAAATCAAGTTTTTCTAATGTCACATGTTCCATGCATAAGATTGCTAATCCATTTAACCTTTCTTGAGACATAATTGAGCGTAAATAAGATTTTAATAATTTAAGTTTTGAAAAGTTTCTTTCTGCTGATACTACAGTGACAGATATAGTTAATAATATTCTATATGCAATAGAAACATTAGGATATCAATCTGATGCTTTGACAAATTCAAGAACTTCAATCATTGACTTTAGTTCTCTTGACAAACACATTTGTAGCACTTGCAACTCAGAAAATAAATCATTAGCATCAAAATCAAACTTATCATTATACTTCAAAGCATCTTGAAGCTTAAAATAATTTTCACGCAATGTATTCTCATTTAATGAGTACAATACTACATGATTAAACAAAAAACCAAACATACCTTCAAACACCTCCAACTGTTCATATCTTCTCTTCAAAGATAAAATGACAATTTCTTTTAACTATAAAATAATTTATTCTAAAAGATTCCTCAGCAGAAAGTGAAATATCCTCTTCACAAGTTTCATCAAATTGTTTCTTCCTAAGAAATTTGCGTTTTGAGGGAAAAATAGGATCACTTTCCATTTTAGATGCAAGTTCTTTAGCTAATGTCATAGCCGATTAAAAGTCTTCCTCCCTATATTTTTCAAAATAAGTAATCAACCCTCTCAAAATAGCTATTGCAACATAAACTTGCATATCTTCAAATTGTAATTTCTTACTTATTAAATTTATTTTATTCAAAATATTATACCATATAGTCATACCCAACAGAAATTCAAAAATTTCAAGTTCATGAGTTGCTGAAGATTCGGTCTCGCTCCTAGTTTTAGCATCTTCGCTTACTCTCGATAATTCTAATAGAGCTTCTCTTATCTCAATAGGTTGAGTTATTATAGCTGCAATGCTATTGACATGACTTTCCCACCTTGTTGTTGATAATGGTTTTAAAGTTAATTGATGAACATGATCTTGTAAGATTTTCCATCTTTTTGTAGAACCAGCAAATAAAGTATATGAGCGTTGCACAACTCCAAAAAATGAGACAGCTTTAACACATGAATTCGCTATATCGCATATTGTCAAATTAAGAGAATGACAAGCACATGACATATAGAATGCTCTCTGATTGATTTCTAGTAATCTCTTTTGTACACCTGGATGTTTTCCTTTCATATTAGATCCATTGTCATAACCTTGTCCCCTCAAATTATCATATCAAATCCAAGTGCATCTAACGTAGATTTAATTTCATTAAATAGAGCTAATCCGAATGTATCATTCACTTTTAAAAACTCAATGAAATATTCTTCTACTTTTATTCTACTACCCAACATATCAACACATCGAATTATTAAAGTCATTTGTTCATTATTCCCATGAAAAGCCAAATTACGAAAAGCAAGACATTTCACAACTGAAATAATTCTAACTATAACTATCTTCCAATGTTCCTTTTCTTGCTTAATTTGCATTTGTAACTCCTTATCAATTGTTTGATTTTCTTTCAGTCTAATTTGCAATTCAATCCAAGTCCGCATATTATTCATGTGCTCCATACTATTTTCATATTTTTTGAGCCGTTCACCTAAATGTTTCCAATCATTTAAACCTTCATTTGCTAGAGAACTATTATTTTGAATTGATCTAAATAATTTGCTACAAAAACAATATACTTTGTTTGCATTTTGAGTATACTAGCCATTTTCTATCTTGACTCTTCCCATTTGGTAATTTTCTTGTATAATAAGAATACGAGAAATGTCTAGAAAGCTCATCTAGTACTAAGATATCTCTATTCTTATTATCCAGGTTATTTCAATTTTTAGGATCAAATATATTAAGGCACAATTTTCATCCAAAGCATCCTCTTTATTCAAAACATCAAATTCTCCATTTAAAGAGTCATATTTATTCAAATTATCTTATTCTTCATTCAAAGACTCTGCTATATTAACTTCATTATTCAATGTAACATTTTCATTTTCAATTATATCTACTCCTTCAACTGTAGAACTAGCTTTCAAAAACTTATCTAGAGCTCCTCTTTGAGTGTTAATCACATTTTCAATTCGTTTCCTTTTATTTCTTTTTTGACTTCAAGATTGATATTTTCTAGGAAATATATTTGCAATATTAAAATGATAGTGATAGAACCTGGTTTGCAAGTATGAACCAGTCAATTTATGTCGAATTTGCCATAAGAATTGCAACAAATACAAAACAAAATTATATATTAGAATAATTCAAAACAAGATATGAGTAATGAAAAAACAATCAAAATCTTTACCTTTATCTTGCAAATCTTGAGAAAGTATGAAAGGAGTAGTCAAATAAATTGAAAAGATAATAAAAAATAAAATAACTATTATTGAGAATTGAGATAAGGAGAGGAGAGTTTTTATTCGTTGAGGAATTGAGATGCACGAGCAGGATGACCGTTCAGTTTTTTTTTTTTCCGTTGCCAAAAAATATTGATGCATATTTTTTTTCTGCGTTTTCAACATATATATACTTGCTGTTTTATTTGGAGCATGGGCCATGCAAATGATCCACTATCAAACCTATTATGGATATTGATGTAAATTAATATATATATATATATATATGAGTTAAATATTTTGGGGCCCCTAAAATTTGGGAGACCTAGGCCTATGCCCCTCTAGCCCATAGTAAGGGTCGGCCCTGCTCCTGTGAGAGCCTGTGTATAGATTACGGTGGCTGCAAATATTTGAAAATTGACAACAAATATGAAAACCATAGTTAAACTAAAAATGTTCAAATGTATTTTTTTAATAAAAGTAATGCATTTATTTAATTTCTCGCATTAAGACGATCTTGGAGAATTTAGAACTCATGAGCACTCGATCACAAATAAGATGGTTTCACTTTTGCGCATTGAGGATTGGACTAATGCAATGCAACTTTAATAAAGCAATACTTGCAAAGCAGATCTGGAGAATGCTCAACAACCCCTTATCTCTTGTTGCACAGGTCTTCAAGGCTCGATACTTCAAAAATGACAACATTATAGATGTCAAAGTTCACTTTTCAGCCTCTTATGTCTGGAGATCTCTGGCATGGAGCAAAACACTCCTTCACAAAGGATTGAGATAGCAGGTGGGGAATGGACAAAGCATCAGAACTTTCCATGAAGCTTGGATCCCAATGGTTCCAATGGAGTTCTTACACGACCCGGTGGTTAATCGACAGAATGTACTGGTGGCAGACTTGATTAGCACAACAGGAGAATGGGATAGAGAATAACTAGAATAACTCTGCTGGCCCTATGAATAGAATATCATTGTTGGTTTGAGCAATATCTGCAGAAATAGAGAATATAGAAGAAGTTGAAGTTTTGAGGAGAAAGGGCAATATTCAGTTAAGTCTGGATATTTAGTGGAGATTGAGTTATATGAACCACCACAAAATGTTGTTGGACATGAAAAGAAGTTTTGGAAAGCTTGGTGTTGTCTCGCAACTTACCACCGAAAATCAAGATTTTTATGTGCAGAGGTCTCAAAGGTTACATTCTAGTTGAAGCAAACTTGTTAAGGCACCATGTGCCAACAAATGACATTTTTCAGCAATGTGAACTCTATGAGGTGACCACGGAGCACTGTCTAATTTACTGCAAGAAGAGCAAAGTCACATGGAAGAGAAGCACATTTTGGACAAGTGTTAGAGAATGGAAGCACATAGGATTTAACAAGATTTGTGAACAAACTGTCACGTATGGAATATGAGATTTGGATTATTATGCTTTGGAAAACTTGGACATTTCTTTGTAAGCGTAAACATGATTAAAGAGGATACCATGAACCCATTCGGAAGAACAAGCACATAACTTCTGAAATCTGTAACAAGAGGCTCGAGAATGCAAGAAGAACAACATCTTCCTTGGATTACACCCAGGAGAGCACCGTGACAAGCACCAAAACAAGGTACTTTTTGAGTTGATGTGGATGCTATGTTCAATGAAAAAATGAATAAATTCGGAATTGGAGTCATAGTCAGTGACAGTGAACAACAAATTGTGGCAGCACTAGCGCAACCAATTGCACACCCACATTGTTGTTCACGTGGAGAAGTTATGACCATTTTACATGGTGTTAATTTTTTGTATGGAGCAAATGATTCATCCAATCAGAGTTTACACAGATTCTATTATTGCAGCGAGAGCCATGATGGGTTTACATGAGGATGACGAGTTGATACCAAGAGACCTCTACGATGCAACTCAAATGGTACAAAAGAATGATACTTTGTTTATTTTCATGCTTTTAGAAGTGCCACTATGACAGCTAATCATGTAGTGCAGTTTACAGCGCAGATCTCCCAACCGATAAGCTGGAGATCACACTTTCCTGACTGATTAATTCATGTAGCTAGTCATGACGATGCTTAATCTATAAAGTAAGACATCTTTCAAAAAAAATTATGTACTTGTAATTTAAATTTTCATGTATTATATTTTTTCTTTTGTATTAGTTGCCATAATTTTATTTGTTGTATAAATTATAAATCCTTAATGCATGATAATATATTAATTATAATTATAGATTACAACTATATATTTATTATTAAAGAGATAAATTAATATTACAATTAAAAGTTTAAGTTGTATTGGGTCACTTATGAAAATAGTAAAAGATTTAGGTTGTAGGTTGTAAAATGGATTAATTTTTTTTTTTATTAAATTGTTGGGTTGTGGTTGATCACTTGTGAGGATAGTCTAAGATTATACTCATCAGTGACCGGTCTTGACCCAATCATCTAATAATTTTTTTATTTCTCTTTCATGCACCACACAACTCACAACCTAATATTATTTACTAGTCCTATCAGTGACCTAACTCAACTGAACTTTTGAATTAAAATATTATTTTATCTATCTATTCCAATGTATTATAAAGAAATTAAAAAAATATTTTAAATTATAATTATAATGAACAAATTATTACACACTAAAAATGTATACTTTATTTGCCAAATAAAAATTACAATAATTAATACAAAATAAAAGATAAATCAACAGAATAAAAATACAGTGTAGTGAGAATTTATTTTGAATAAATGATAAATAGATAAAACACAAATACAATGTAATAAGAAAATCATTTTTAAACCTTTCTCATTTATTTTTTATATTAGATATTTGGTGATAAACTACATGTGTTAAAATTATTTTCAAATAGGTTATATATTTTCGCGCGTGTTGTGCGTGTTGTGTGCAAACGAAAAAGTGTTCGGGCTCTGTTGTTCATCTTGCAACCCTGGTTGCTGCTTTTTATTTTTTTATTTAATTTTAATACTGTATATTCCCTCCATCTCAATTTATTAGTTCCACATTCTTTTTTAGTTTGTCCTATTTATTAGTCTCATTTCCTAAAATGACAAACTTTTTCACACTAATAAATTAAATATTAATTCTACTATACTCACAAACATTGGTTATTGTGTTATTTTGAAATGAGACTATTAATTTAGGACGGAGGGAGTATTAGTTTTTAATTGCTGACCAGGTACAAGTGGTTACTATTGAGGATGATCTAATGATGAATTGAGGTAATGGATTTCATTGTAAGAAAAAAAAATCAGAAAATAGCATCCAATAATTAAAATAATTAGATAAATTCTCAGATGAGTCGGTCTCATTATTTTTATTGTAAGACGAACTTAATGATGTATTTTATTTATTGTAATACCCCAAACTTAATTAAGCTTTTGTAAAGATCAATTGAATTTAATAAAGGGGAATTTCCTTTTATTGGGAAGCATTTGAATCTATTTGATTGGGATTGGAGAATTTAATTATGTTATTGAGTTTGGTTATTCTATAATCTTGAAGGAATTATCAAGATTTATTGGAGGTATTATGGTGAGAATTGGAATCTTATACATTGGAGATTGATTTTTGGATGTATATGCATGGATTTTTGGAGTTATTATGTTGGGAATTGTATAGATAAATAACTCATACTATATACATATTATATATGTAATTGTAGGATGGAATTATAACATTAAGGTTGGAGTATATATTATATTTCACTCACCATATAATATAAGCTATTTAGAGAGAGAAATTGTGAAAGTGAGCTCCAAAACCCTTCCACCCACCCCATTCCCGTCAGACAACTTCCGGCCCATTTTCTGGCCAACACTGGCCGACATCGGACCAGCCACCACCACCTATTTGTAGTACGTCTTCCAAGCTTCGATTTGAGTACTCGCGGGCTCCGAGAGGACGAGAAACGGCCGAGATATCGAAGAGAGAAGTTGAGGTGGGTGGTTTTGTGCGATTTTGAGTTTAATCGGTTGAATCTCGTTTTTCCGACCTTGAATTAGTGTTTTGATGTTAGATTCGTGTTCCTTATGTTGTAGTGAACGTTCGGACACCAAGAAACTCGAGTTTCCTCGCCGGAATCGCGTCCTTCGCCGGAGAGAGAGAAGTTTCTGGTGAGCTTCCTTCACCTCACGTTTTTGCATTCTAATTCGTGTTTGAAGGCTAGAATCGTGTTCTAGGGAGTCTAAGGATTGATAATATGTGATTGCATGTGTAATCGGATGAATAGATCGGGTTATATGTTGAGTTTCAGGGTGGAAACTGGCGAGTTCGTCGGAGAAGACGACTCGTCCCGAACGGGACGGAAGCATCCCGCTCGGGACGAGTATCGAACGGGCGTGCAACAGGACACCCATCCCGTTCGGGATGGGTGGGTTCCGCTCGGAACCAAGCACGGCCAGGGGGGATATTTTGCGAGTTGTCCCTCCCGTTCGGGACGGACTCATTCCGTTCGGGATGGGCTACGACCTTGAAGTATAAAACATGGTTTTTGAGCTATTTTTCATTCCGTTTCGAATCATTTTAAACCTTACGTTTAAATTATGAAATGGGAAGCATGTTGATCATGAGAATATGATTCGATACGTGTTTGGTCTTGGAATGTGAATTGTTATGAGATTTAATGTGGATTTTGAGTTATAAACCATGTCGGATTGAATGAAAGGAATTAAGGAAGATATGAGTTGATTGCGAGTTGATTTTAGATTCGATTAAGTTTGTCATTGTCCTAGATCGTCCGTCCTAATTTGGTGATTCTTGATTATTTGTAGAAGGTTGAAAGTCGGAGAAGTAAGCTCAAGTTAGTGGAAAACATCTATAACTAAAGCCAAACATCAGGTGAGAAACTATTTCAGTATAAAATCAAATGCATGTTTTTCCTTTTAAAATGTGTTAAAATTGCTTTGTTTTAAATTGAGATTGCTATGTTTATTTTTGTGCTATTATATATGTCCTCTGTTGAATGCCAACAACAGAGAGGTATTAATGAAAAGAATGGGTGAAACGGTAGTGACCTTAAACCCTGAAAGAATGAGAAAAACGGGTGAAATGGTGGTGACCTTAAACCCTGAAGGAATGTGAAAACGGGTGAAATGGTAGTGACCTTAAATCCTGTGGGCGGTGATTGATGAATTAAAATACGATCGGGTCTTGAAGTATATTCCGAGATTAGTGCACTTAGATGATAGTGTGTTGAATGTTTAATCATTCCTAACTAGTCATCGTAACTTGGAAGTAGGTCAGCTTCCAGTTACAAAACAACAACAGATATAATAACACATTTAAATATCGCACAAAAGAAAATGTTTTAGATAGCACGGTTTCTTTCAACAAATCCCGTGTCTATCTGTGTGAGTTGCATAGCATATCTCTTATATAATGTATGTTTTCGGGCATGTTTCTCATTGGGTACACTAGTACTCAGCCCCTCGCGTTATTTCTAAAACGTGCAGGTTAAGCAGCATGGATGGGAGTTCTGGGGTGTAAGCCGGTGAAATAAAGTGGTTTTGAAGAAATGAAAAGATCATGTGACATGTAACATCATATACTTGTCACCATCACGCTACACACACTGCTGCACCCTTCTCTGAATTTTCCCTTCCCATGATTTGAACAACCAACTGTTTTAAATACTGTTTCGTGAGATTTGAGCTCGAAGTTTATTTCTTGTTAAATAACTACCTTTTTTTTAATTTACTCAAGTTTCCTGCTTTTATTGAAACTGCTAAAATGTTCAACAAAACCTGAAACATCAATGTAACGTGTCCCCAAATTGGGAAGGTCAGTTGGGGGCGTTACAAAGGTGGTATCAGAGCAAAGGTTTTTGGTGTTCAAATGATTTCAAAGTATTTTGAGAATTTTGAATTCTAAAGTATTTTGATTCTGGTTGATTGAAGAGTTCGCTTGTGCTTACACCCTACTACATCCTGCGCAATCTGAGGTATGGTTTTAAAAGATCCCAAGATTTTAAATTTTTCCTGCTTACAAAATTAGTTATGATTTGAAGTTTTGGAAGCACTGAGTATTTATTTAAGGTGATTTGCAATGTTAAAAGAAAATGAAGGATAAAAGAGGATTGAAATGCTTTGGTTTGTGATGGTGTCATGTTGAGCAAATGTGCTAACACAAGTTAATTGACGATTTAAATTTGGAAGTTGTTATGAGGTTGAAAATTTTGAAAGTTTTGGAAACTGTTTGGGGTTATGACACCTATATGATGATTTTGAGAATGCAATTTTGATTGAGTCGATCCTTTGAAAGCACGATTAGAAGTTGAATTGATTTAATTTTGAAATTTTGCAAGCAGTGATTTTATTGATGTTATGGCTATAGATGTACTAACTGGATATTGAGTTATAAGAATTTCAAACTTGAGATGAACTAAGGGAAGATTAGGACGGATTAGGACTGACAAAATAACCGTGGGCCTTAAAAAGGCATTGACTTGATTTGGGATTGGTTGTGGTGAGTTAGTGTTGTAAGAGTGGAACGAATAGACAACCGAAATGAATTGAACTTAGAGCTTGACTTGGGTGTGGAAATTGAAAATTTCCTTAGTTGTTGATTTGACTGAGTAGTGAGAGAGTGAGATGACTTGTAGAAACTACAAGCTAACATGTAGTCGTACAGAATGTACAAAGTGAGACTGACATATGTAGTCAGATTTGGTGTAAGATAGTGTATGCGAGGATCCGAAGGAACCTCGACAGGGTGTGAGGTGTAGTTATTCTATATAACCTCGTACTGATCGTCTATTGATTGTTTTGGTGGCAGATGACTTCTCAGGATCGGATTGTGAGACGTTTCATGGAGCGTCTTCCTTTCACCGAGGAGAACCTCGTGTCAGTCTTGGTGGACTACCTGGCGTTATGGGAGAGAGTACGCTATTTAGGAGTGACGGATAGGGAGGCAATGGAGCTGACGATGAACCTTATGCCGGAGAGATGGACCAATTGGGTGTTGTCTTTGACCCGTTGGCACAACGATAGTACAACAGGTACAGTTACGAGCTATCGACGTTTTATGGCAGATCTGATACAGAAGGTGATAGCGGAGGGGAGTCCTCCGCCAGCATCTTCTAGAGGCACACAGGTATCCCGGACTAGGACTGTAGGGTTTTTCCGTGAACTGAATCACCAAAACCAAACTGAACAGGATCGATTTATGGTTATTGCACATAATTAAAATTCTCAAAACCCTAGCATGCTCCTATGAATTTAATACAAAGATTTGTGGATTTAGGGTTTACCGTAACTCCGTCGAGTCTGAACCGATCTTTCGCGTTTGAATTCCAAATCTCAATTCAACCACGCGATTCGAATTAATCTGCGAAAGTAGAAATTAGAGATCTAATTTCTAAGAATAAATTCGAAAAACAAAGAGAGAAGAAAAGAGAAATCTGTTCTCCAGATTAGATCTTCAGGGTTGTGTCCCAATGCTGTTAAGATCTACTACTGGTGAGGACTCCGTAGATTTGTATTCTTAGCAGGACCAGAATCGAAATTCTCCTCCCTCTTCTCCCAAAATCGGCGCCTCCCTCTCTCTAGGTTTAGTGTGTTTCAACTGTGTTACAACTTATGAGAGAGAGTTGTCTATTTATAGACCTAGGGTTGGAAACCCTAATGGGCCATTTTGGGCTCAATTCAGCATATTTAATTGGGCCAGTCCTGGGACCTAATGCAAATAATAAAATGGGCCTATAAATTAATTAATTCCCATGTCCACAACCCAAGACACAATTAATTAATTAATATTAATTCTTTTTCACCACAGAATTAATACTGACCTACCCCTTTATTACCACGTTATGAGAACGGGCTGCATTAATTGAGAATCCCCATATTTAAGGTTACCGGACATCCATTAATTAATCGGAGCCTCTGACAAGCTCTAACTACAATTAATTAATATCTTATAATTCCTGAGTAGTACCACTCAAACCTTATCACTCGTGCCTGAACTTAATCAACCTGCAGGACTTTGGCACGATGAATGTTATTGAGCTCCTCAGGGAATGTCCCTATCCTATTACTCGGATATGGTTACCTAAACCCAGTCTCATGCGGTACTACACGAACTGCTGTTACCCAAGATGCGGATATACGAGCACGTTACTTAGGCTCTCCACCATGGCAAGTCAAAGCAAAAGTCAACCCGTGCAAACCCCTGAACCTTCGTTAGGGTTTGGACTCAATCAATATGACGAGATCTTGTATTCGCTGATGTCAGACAGACAAATACATCTCACTGCGGTCCATCAATACGCCACCTCTGCGTACCAGCATGTTAAGTAACCAAGACAGACTACTTATTCCGACAATGCCGCAGCCATCCGGACAGACGTATCCTCATACACTGTCTCGGCTGTGATCAGGTTTATGTCTCACTAGGTCAAGTGATCATACCGTCTTCTACGATCTACAATACGCCGTATGATCGTCCCTATCGGTGAGACAAGAGGATACCATTGTTCATACATGTAAGATTGTTAACAAATAGGAGAAATAAACAGTTGTATACTCATTGTAATAAATTCTTTCAGTATACAAAACCCATCAATGACCTCATCACCCGAGTGGACTCCAGCTTCGCCACCAGCACCAGCTGATGCCCAGGTTGCACCTATGCATGCACCCACTTCGAGACCGAGAGTGCGACCAGTACCAAGTACTCCGACCGCGGCATATATGCCATTTCCGCATGGATATCCGCAGGGAGGTACTTATGATCCCTATGCTTTCTGTGATTCTATTGCTTCAGTGCAGTCTCCTTCGTTACATCCGGGTTCGGCGTTACCATTTGGACATAGTGGACTGCCCACACCTTCTGTACAGCAGCCGCAGCAGGACATGGCAGGGCCCAGCAGGGCTAAGTCGGCCCATGATTCAGGATGGGACAGCGCGGAGATGTGGCCTAGACCGACTTCAAGCGGACAGCGGGATATGTTTGGTGGTCACGAGACCATCCATAGTTATGGTACGAGCCAGGCACCGATATGTTTATCTAGCGATACAGAGGGCAGTCGAGGCAGGAGGACAGTCGCTCAGGATAGAGGGAAGGAGCCGATGAAGGCTGATGATGATGATGAGGAGGAGGACCCATCTGAGGGATCTGAGTGATTGATGCTATGATTTTATCATTTCAGTTGTTCTGTATTCCGTTTTGGACCTTTTGAGATTATTATTGATGAATGTTGTCGTTTTGTGGACCTTATTATGGGGATTGACAAGAGAACAATGTGATGCGAAACTATTTGACTATTGAAGGAATGAATTGTTTTGTTTATTGATTGGTGAATTATTTAAGAGCTTTTGATTGAGTATTGAATATTCTGTTAGGATTATTGTGAGGTGCTGATTAATATTGTTTTGCAGAAGAGAACCAATGGAATATATTGAGCAGGGCAGAGGCCGTGGTCGGGGTATAGGTAGAGGCCAGAGAGGCAGGGGACGTGGGAGAGCGAACCCACAACCGATTTATGAGGAACCACACTGGGAGGAAGTCCCTGCAAACCAAGAGTATGAAGCGTACGAAATATTGTCTGATGATGAGAATGCTGCAGGGCAGCAAGGACCAGTTCCACCACCCCAAGGACATGCACCAGAAATTCCATCAGTCATGTGGGTGGAAACATTTAGGAAGCAACACCCTCCGACTTTTGATGGGACTGGAGGCCCCACAGCTGCAGAGGATTGGATAAGGGAGCTTGAAAAGATTTTCAAGCATATGAGGTGCTCCGAGGAGGAGAAAATAAACTGTATGTCCTACAAGCTGAAGGGAAAGGCAGACAAATGGTGGGAGACCTATGTTAAGTCTATTGCACCAGCAGAACGGGACCATTTGAGCTGGGAAAGATTTAAAGAGGCCTTCTTTGAGAAATATATTCTGAAGCAATATCGAAAAGAGAGGGAGGTGGAATTCTTCTTATTTGAGCAAGGGAAGCTGACGGTGGAAGAATATGATACCAAGTTTGGAGAGCTGCTCCAGATGGCGCCGCATCTGGCGGATACGCCACAAAAGATGGCAGAAAAGTTTAGAGATGGTTTGTGCGAAGAAATTCGCACACAACTGGCGACCATGAAGGGTCTGAACTACCAAGAACTGCTGAACCACGCCTTGGACATTGAAGCGTCCAAAAACAAGAAAAAAGATGCCAGACTGGGGATTACAGGAGGTACAGGCCCCAGCGCCAATCCAGAAGAGGAAATGGGAGGAGCCGCCCAGACAGTTTGTTCAGGGTCAGGGCAGCCAGAAGCGCCATGATCAAGGTAGGCAACAGAACTTTCAGAGGCAAAATCCCCAACAGGCACCGATGCGTGATCAGAGGGATATGGGCCAGCAGAACTGTCCGAGATGTGGGAAGAGACATCCAGGGGATTGTCGGTGGGGAGAGATTAGATGCTTTAACTGCAATGGTCTAGGGCACTTTGCTTATCAGTGTGCCACTCCCCAAACCAGAGAGGGAAATCGCCAAAATTTCCAAAGACCGGCGAATCAGCAATTGAGGGCTATCAGAGGACATCACCAGCCATGGAGAGGCAATGCGGGGAACAGAGGAGGAGGCCAGCAGGGCAACCAGGCACCGCCCAGAAATCAAGAGGGTAATCAACACGGCGGTGAAGGATAGCAGAGGAGAGCACGAGCCTACGCCTTAGATGGAAACCAGGATGATGACAATCTGGCAGGTATGGGATGCATTAATGATATACCTGTTATGGTATTGTTTGATACTGGAGCATCGCATACTTTCATTTCATCTGCATGTGTTGAGGCACTAGAACTTAAGGTAGAGAAGAATAGTCAAGACTTGAACGTAGCAATACCTTCAGGAGAAACCACTATTTCTACCCTAGTATGCCGAGACTTGAGAATCAAGCTGAACGAGAATGAGATTCAAGTGACAGAATTGAATGTATTGGATATTCACGACGTAGATGTAATCCTAGGAATGGATTGGCTGTCGGAGAATAATGCGACAATCTTGTGTCGCGAGAGGAGAGCTATCATTCCGCAACAAGGAAATGAAGAAGCATATGTGCATGGGTTCAGGAAGAGGCAGAGAGTGCCAGTAATCTCTGCAATTCAGGCAACGAAGTTATTGCGTAAAGCAGGAAATCAAGCCTTCTTAGTGTACTTAGAGGGAGAGGAGAAACCAGAGTTGACAGTGCACGATGTGCCGATAGTGAGAGAGTTCGAGGATGTATTTCCTAAAGAACTACCAGGATTACCACCAGACAGGCAGGTGGAATTCACTATCGATCTGGAACCAGGTGCGACACCAATTTCTAAAGCGCCGTACCACATGGCCCCGAAGGAGTTACAAGAGTTGAAGGTCCAGCTACAAGAGTTGTTGGACATGGGGTATATCAGGCCAAGCGTGTCACCATGGGGTGCACCGGTTCTGTTCGTGAAGAAGAAAGACGGATCGATGCGTATGTGCATTGATTATAGAGAGCTGAATAAGTTAACACTGAAGAACAGATACCCATTACCGAGAATTAATGATCTATTCGATCAGCTCAAGGGAGCGAAAGTGTTTTCTAAGATTGATCTTCGATCAGGGTACCATCAGTTGAAGATTCGGAAGGAGGATATTCCGAAGACAACATTTAGGACTAGATACGGTCACTACGAGTTTGTAGTAATGCCGTTTGGACTCACGAATGCTCTTGCAATGTTCATGGATTTAATGAACCGAGTATTTCATCCCTATCTTGACAACTTCGTGTTGGTGTTCATTGATGACATTTTGATATACTCGAAGAGCGAAGTGGATCATGAACAACATTTGAGGACGATATTGCAGACCTTGAGGGATGAGAAAATGCTAAATTCAGCAAGTGTGAGTTCTGGCTAAGAGAAGTAACGTTCTTGGGTCACATTGTTTCGGCGGACGGAATTAAAGTAGATCCAGCCAAGATTCAAACAGTGATGGACTGGAAATCACCAACTACGCCAAATGAGATTCGCAGTTTTCTTGGTTTAGCCGGTTATTACAGGAGATTCATCGAGGGCTTCTCAAATATTGCAAAGCCAATGACTCAGTTACTACAAAAGAGTGTGAAGTTTGTGTGGACAGATGAGTGTGAGAAGAGCTTCCAGAAGTTGAAGCAGTTGTTAACAACCGCGCCAGTCTTAGCAGTGCCGGAATCAGATAAGAATTTTGAGGTTTACACAGATGCATCGAAGAATGGGCTAGGTTGTGTATTAATGCAGGACGAGAAGGTGATAGCTTATGCGTCAAGGCAGTTAAGACCGCATGAAGTGAACTATCCAACTCATGATTTGGAGTTAGCGGCCGTAATCCACGCGTTAAAGATTTGGAGACACTATCTCTACGGAGTAAAGTGTGCCATATTCACTGACCATAAGAGTCTGAAGTACTTCTTTGAACAGAAAAATCTGAATATGAGACAGAGAAGATGGTTAGAACTCGTGAATGATTACGATCTGACGATTAATTATCACCCAGGCAAAGCTAACTCAGTAGCTGATGCCTTGAGTAGGAAGGGAGAAGCTCAGCTAGGCTGTATGCTTACGAGAGAAAGCAGTCTAATCAAGGAATTTGAGAGGCTTAGTCTAGAAGTAATATCACCTTCAGAGAGGAAGAGGTGTGGTTTATCAGCTTTGACAGTGGTGCCAGATTTAAGAGAAAGAATTATCGAGGCACAGAGATCTTATGCAGAATTCGAGAAGTTGCGTTAGAAGCTGGAAGTCAAGCCAGTGTGAGAGTATAGGGAAACACCTGATAATACGCTGTTGTTCAGAGATAGAATTCTAGTACCGAACAGTGAAGAGTTAAAGAATGAGATTCTGAGTGAAGCTCATGATACGCCGTATACCGCTCACCCAGGAAGTACTAAAATGTACCAAGATCTGAAAATCAAGTACTGGTGGGATGAAATGAAGAATGATGTAGCCTTGTATGTAGAAAAATGTTTAGCATGTCAGCAAGTCAAGGCGTTACATCAACGGTCGTATGTGAAGTTACAGCCGTTGGACATCCCTGAGTGGAAGTGAGAACATATCACCATGGACTTCGTAACGGGGTTACCAAGGTCACAGAAAGGAAATACGGTGATATGAGTCATAGTGGATCGTCTAACCAAAAGTGCTCACTTTTTGCCAATTAAGGTAAATTATGGGTCAGATAAATTAGCTCAGATATATGTCCGAGAGATAGTCAGATTGCACGAAGTGCCGAAGTCTATTACGTCTGACAAAGATGCAAAGTTTACATCTTGGTTCTGGATGAGTTTACAAAAGGAGTTGGGTACTCGATTGAGTTTTAGTACGGCGTTTCACCCTCTATCAGATGGTCAGTCCGAGAGAACCATTCAAACTCTTGAGGACATGCTGAGAACAGTGGCCTTAGACCAAGGAGGCAGTTGGGAGCCGATTTTGCTTCTGATCGAATTTGCTTATAATAACAGCTATCAGACAACAATCGGAATGGCTCCCTATGAAGCCTTGTATGGGAAAAAGTGTCGTTCGCCTCTATATTGGGATGAGGTCGGAGAACGAAAAGTTATTGGACCAGACGCTGTGAGCGAGATGATAACAATAGTTCGACAGATCCGAGAAAGGATCAGAGAAGCTCAGAGTAGGCAGAAATCCTATGCTGATTCGAGGAGGGCTGAATTGTGTTTTGAATCAGGGGATAAGATATTCCTTAAAATTTCGCCTTCCAAAGGAATAGTGCGATTTGGAGTGAAAGGTAAATTACGACCGCGCTATGTGGGACCATACGAGATTTTACAGCGCATTGGTCCAGTAGCATACAGAATAGCACTACCTCCAAGCATGGGTAATATACATAATGTGTTCCACGTGTCTCAACTGAGGAAGTACGTTTATGATCCTAGACACGTGATTCGACAGGAAGAGGTGATTTTAAGCCCGAATTTGCAATATGAGGAACGACCCGAAGCGATTTTGGATCGAAAGATTCAAGAACTCCGAAATAAGTCAATTCCGCTCGTGAAGGTGCTATGGAGCCATCATGGGCACGAAGAAGCAACATGGGAGCTTGAGGATAAAATGAAAGAGAAGTATCCCGAGCTCTTTGAAGCATTTTAATTTTCGGGACGAAAATTTTTATAAGGGTGAGGGGATGTAATACCCCAAGCTTAATTAAGCTTTTGTAAAGATCAATTGAATTTAATAAAGGGGAATTTCCTTTTATTGGGAAGCATTTGAATTTATTTGATTGGGATTGGAGAATTTAATTATGTTATTGAATTTGGTTATTCTATAATCTTGAAGGAATTATCAAGATTTATTGGAGGTATTATGGTGAGAATTGGAATCTTATACATTGGAGATTGATTTTTGGATGTATATGCATGGATTTTTGGAGTTATTATGTTGGGAATTGTATGGATAAATCAGTCATACTATATACATATTATGTATGTAATTGTAGGATGGAATTATAACATTAAGGTTGGAGTATATATTATATTTCACTCACCATATAATATAAGCTATTTAGAGAGAGAAATTGTGAAAGTGAGCTCCAAAACCCTTCCACCCACCCCATTCCCGTCAGACAACTTCCGGACCATTTTCCGGCCAACACTGGCCGACATCGGACCAGCCACCACCACCAATTTGTAGTACGTCTTCCAAGCTTCGATTTGAGTACTCGTGGGCTCCGAGAGGACGAGAAACGGCCGAGATATCGAAGAGAGAAGTTGAGGTCGGTGGTTTTGTGCGATTTTGAGTTTAATCGGTTGAATCTCGTTTTTCCGACCTTGAATTAGTGTTTTGATGTTAGATTCATGTTCCTTATGTTGTAGTGAACGTTCGGACACCAAGAAACTCGAGTTTCCTCACCGGAATCGCGTCCTTCGCCAGAGAGAGAAGTTTCCGGTGAGCTTTGATAAGTGCGCTATTTCGTTCACTTATCTATGGATTTTCTCGTTGTTTTGATAGATTTAGGGTGTGTTTACTTTGAATTCTGAGCATCGCATGACTTTTGTACCTAATTTGCTTGTCATGCTGAAAAATACAGGTTTTTAGAGAGAAAATTGGCTAAGTGAGAAAAAGAGCCGTGTGGTGAAGACCTCTGTGTCGATCGACTGACATTGTGTCTATTGAAACAGAGGCACATGAAGAATCGAGAGTTCAAGGAAGTTCAGAGCGGTCGACAGGATGTATGTCGACCGTGTGAGATCCTGTCGACCGACAGAAAGTGTGTCGACCGACAGGGAGTTCAACGTGAAGGATTAAGTCTGAAGCAACCATTTCGATCGACTGGCGTGGTGTCGATCGAAATACGGGTCGGAAAAATTGGAAGTTGCTGTTTTTAATTTATTTCCATATTGGGACAATTTAAACCTAGTATATATTATTTTATTAGGCGATTTTTGCCATTCATGCTGTTTTGGAGACTTGAACCCTAGAGTTTTTCTTGTTCTCGAATTGCTTTCGCTTTGTGGTGAGATTGGACTCGAACCTTTGAAGATTGGATGCAATATCAAGACTTGTTTTCTCTATGAAGTTTTATTACAGGTTTTATCCTTTCATGATTATGTTTAACATGAATATGAGTAGGTAAATCCTTATTCAGATTCTAGGGCTTATGTGATTGTCTTGGATGCATGTTTAGGTGATTGAGTCGATCAATACTTTAATTGGTTTAATAATTCTTGTGCCTTTTCAACTCTGATTAAATTGGCCATTTAATTAGGTTTTCATAATTAATTAATTTGAGACTGCAAGGTGAAAATTGATTAATGGATTTAAGAATTTTTAATATGGATTTTAATTATGTCTGAAAAGAGGAATTAGATCCATAGGAATAAATCTGATGTTTTGAGGAGTTGTTAATTTTCCTAGAGACCGAGAGGATATAGGAAATTGATAATCTACTTTATGAATTGCCAAAGCCTGGAATTTGTAATACTTTTCTGATGTTCCACCAAATCTTTATCTTAAATTGATCGATGAAATTCCCTTGCATGCTATTCTTGACATGAACTTGCCCTGGAATCTGAACTTTTCTCAAGAAGTTTTCAAAACATATTTAATTAGTTGCTTTAATTTAATTTTCTTGCAAAATTAGTTTTAAATCCCAAAACCCTTTCAAAATTCTGTTTACTTGGACAACAAACCGAAAACAAATGGTTCAGTATATGAGGTGTTCGATATTACAATCTCCGTGGGATCGATAATATTAACTTGTCACTACACTATAAAAAAATCATTATAAAAAAATAGTGATCAAGCTTCCTTCATCTCACGTTTTTGCATTCTAATTCGTGTTTGAAGGCTAGAATCGTGTTCTAGGGAGTCTAAGGATTGATAATATGTGATTGCATGTGTAATCGGATGAATAGATCGGGTTATATGTCGAGTTTTAGGGTGGAAACCGGCGAGTTTGTCGGAGAAGACGACTCGTCCCGAACGGGACGGAAGCATCCCACTCGGGATGAGTCTCGAACGGGCGTGCAGCAGGACACCCATCCCGTTCGGGATAGGTGGGTTCCGCTCGGAACCAAGCACGGCCAGGGGGGGATATTTTGCGAGTTGTCCATCCCGTTCGGGACGGACTCATTCCGTTCGGGATGGGCTATGACCTTGAAGTATAAAACATGGTTTTTGAGCTATTTTTCATTCCGTTTCGAATCATTTCAAACCTTAAGTTTAAATTATGAAATGGGAAGCATGTTGAGCATGAGAATATGATTCGATACATGTTTGGTCTTGGAATGTGAATTTTTATGAGATTTAATGTGGATTTTGAGTTATAAACCATGTCGGATTGAATGAAAGGAATTAAGGAAGATATGAGTTGATTGCGAGTTGATTTTAGATTCGATTAAGTTTGTCATTGTCCTAGATCGTCCGTCCTAATTTGGTGATTCTTGATTATTTGTAGGAGGTTGAAAGTCGGAGAAGTAAGCTCAAGTTAGCGGAAAACATCTATAACTAAAGCCAAACATCAGGTGGAAAACTATTTCAGTATAAAATCAAATGTGTGTTTTTCCTTTTAAAATGTGTTAAAATTGCTTTGTTTTAAATTGAGATTGCTATGCTTGTTTTTGTGTTATTATATATGTCCTCTGTTGAATGCCAACAACAGAGAGGTATTAATGAAAAGAATGGGTGAAACGGTAGTGACCTTAAACCCTGAAAGAATGAGAAAAACGGGTGAAATGGTGGTGACCTTAAACCCTGAAGGAATGTGAAAACGGGTGAAATGATAGAGACCTTAAACCCTGTGGGCAGTGATTGATGAATTAAAATACGATCGGGTCTCGAAGTATATTCCGAGATTAGTGCACTTAGATGATAGTGTGTTGAATGTTTAATCATTCCTAACTAGTCATCGTAACTTGGAAGTAGGCCAGCTTCCAGTTACAAAACAACAACAGATATAATAACACGTTTAAATATCGCACAAAAGAAAATGTTTTAGATTGCACGGTTTCTTTCAACAAAACCCCGTGTGTATCTGTGTGAGTTGCATAGCATATCTCTTATATAATGTATGTTTTCGGGCATGTTTCTCATTGGGTACACTAGTACTCAGCCCCTCGCGTTATTTCTAAAACGTGCAGGTTAAGCAGCATGGATGGGAGTTCTGGGGTGTAAGCCGGTGAAATAAAGTGGTTTTGAAGAAATGAAAAGATCCTGTGACATGTATCTTCATATACATGTCACCATCACGCTATACACACTGCTGCACCGTTCTATGAATTTTCCCTTCCCATGATTTGAACAACCTACTGTTTTAAATACTATTTCGTGAGATTTGAGCTCGAAGTTTATTTTTTGTTAATTAACTACCTTTTTTTAATTTACTCAAGTTTCCTGCTTTTATTGAAACTGCTAAAATGTTCAACAAAACCTGAAACATCAATGTAACGTGTCCCCAAATTGGGAAGGTCAGTTGGGGGCGTTACATTTATTGAGACGATGTATTTCTTTATTGCGAATGATTCATTTCTTTGTTATAAATAATGGAATTTTTTATACAGAAAAAAATATAATGATGTATTTAATTAATTGAAATGATGTATTTCTTTATTACAAATAATGTATTTTTTTTGTTTCAAATAATGTATTTTTTTATAAATAAAATGATGTATTTAATTTATTAAAATAATGTATTAAGGTCCGTCTCACAATAAATAAATAAAAAGGTGAGACCGTCTCTTAGGAGACAACTCAAATAATTAAATCAAACATTTGATTATTCCATACGAAGAAGAGAGATCGATATTGCAAATTGCAATTTGCAATGTTGGCAGCTCCAATGTTTATCTATTTTCTGTTATTTGTTTACTAGATCTACACCCGAGCGTTGCAAGGAAAAAATAATTATCTCCTTTAATAAATTGGTGAGATAAAATATTTTAATGAAAAAATAAAAAATATAACTTTTTTATATTTTATATTATAATTGTATATCTATAATATCTTATATCTAATGTTGTGTAATATAAATAGAAAAAACAAATAAATAATATAAAATTAAAACAAAAACTAATAAAATTATATTTGTCACTTTTTTAAAAATATTATCTCACTAATATATATTTACTATTTTTTTTAAAATAATACAAGTATAATATTTTTTATGTAATAATATTTAAATAAATTCTCATAAACCATGTTTGATATAATTTTTTTAATTTATATTAAGTTTCTATGTATAGTTTAACATGTAATATAAAAATTAATTATATTATAATATATTTAATGTACTCTGATGAATAAAAAATTAATATATTAAAAAAGAATTGCTAAAAATGTTAGGATATATAAATTTTTTAATTATATTTTATTAAAATAAAATAAGACATTATATATTTAATTCGCGCATAATGCGAATGAATCATCACATCACATCAATTTTATTTTACTTTATATGTTTTTATATTAAACAAATACATATAGTCATATATTAGTTTGATATTTTTCTATTTATTTAATTTAATATTTTTATTTTACGCTACAATATATAAAATGTGAGTATATTAGTTTTTTTATGTTACTTAAATTAGTATTATTTATATATTAAAAAAATACAAAATATGGGAACACCAATTTGATTTTTTTATTTTATTTATATTATAACTTTATAATTTATTTTAAAAATATAAAGCGTACGTGGGTACGTCGGATGAAAATGTATACTCTTTATCATGTCTATCAAACACGTAACTATTATATATACCATATTTACACCTATATGTGACATACATTGTTTATTAAAATTAAATGCTTGATATATTTATAATTTACTAACAATACCTAAATCGAATAATTTTGTGCAACGCACGGGAGAAATACTAGTATTATATATAGTGTGAATAAGTGGTTGCAACTTGTATTTGATGTTCATGGCAGGAATTGAGTGGTCCGACCAGAAGATCACCAAGGCAAACTGGACAGAGGAAGAGGTGATCATCAGAATTCTGTGTCTTGTTGATCATACATGTATTGTCTGAACCTTGTAGGTTGATTAAATTCAACTATTCAAGTTCTTGTTGTGTGTTTCATAAATAAATGGTGAGGCATTGGTGTTTTATGGAGACAGGATGACATTTTGAGAGATGCAGTTCAAAAATATGAAGGCAAGTCATGGAAGAAAATAGGCAACTTTTGTTGTTTGGTTTTCACCATTTCCATGCCTATAACATATTAGGGATCTCCTCTCTCTCTCTCTCTCTCAAAAACATATTAGGGATCTCTACTCAAACTCTCTGATGATTTTATCAAAAAATCTGTGGAGTATGCAATGACAGAAAGATCAGTTTCACATTGTGTTAGATCATTAAACTGAATGCAATACTATAAAACTGATGATGCTGCTGAACATACTTGTCATTTTTTGGCTGAGTGGGTTTGAAAGAAATGTCATTATGTTGCAGCCGGTGCTTGCATCGCTGGCAGAAGGTTCTAAATCTACATATAATGAAACGAATTCTCTTTTCTCTTTGAAATGTGACATGATCTTCATGTTCTACATATGTTAATCGTAAATTAGATAAATTTTTAATCAATAAAATCTCCAGTTCCAATAAATTGAAGCTACCAGAGTTGTTGAATAACCAATCTTGATTTTACTCATTTACTTGTGACAAGAGTATGTTTGTAACAAAATTATAAAACCGAAAAGGATTGAAGCATATTAGTAAAGCAACTCCTTACCTGCTTGTGATCCTCCATCTCTTTTGTCAAAGAGCATTCCAGTCCCATCTCTAAAAGTTTGATGCCATGAATGTATTCAAGCATATATGGTGTTTAGCCCTTCAAGCATATCCAGAACTATTTGAGCAGCTTCATGCAAGCAATGACCTTGAAAAGAAAAATCACAGAAAATAGTTGATAAAAGTGCACGAAGCAAATGATTTCTCTTCCTATCCTCGGGGAAAAATACATACACCTGAATGACTAAATTAATTTTATTTGATTCGACAATAAAAAAAGTTCAGCAACATTAGCAGAGGCCAGAGATCGCTAAGACACACGCATTTTCTCTAAATAAAAAGAAGACACTTAATTAAGAAATATAACAAACTCATACAGGTGATATGTTGAGGGATGAAAAAAGTCGGCCATAATGGATGAAGCTAATGCATTTCTCTTAAAACTGAAAGTGCCAATTTTTCCATCATGCAATAAATGAGTTATGCAAGAGAAATCAGAAAATCAAGGAACTTACCTGTGGAAAGTCTTTATGTGCCACAAGGGAATCACCCAGCAAAGTGTCCACCCAATGCAAGTAAAACAATCCTCCTCATCAAATACATATTTTCTCATCTTATTTTATTCTTCAGAAGTTATGAGTAGCCGTCAAACAAAACTCATTTATTCTCAAAATGTAGGTGCATAAGGCGTGTCTGAATACAGTTTGTTTCTTCACTATCCTTACGTGATTATTAAGTTTCCAAGGAAAAAAATACCATGGTGCGCTGCTGAGTTAGATTTGCCAAATAAAACCAAACCAAACCAAAACAAAAAGATGAATGTGTTTGCATGCATTGTGCATTTTCAAGTAAAAGAATATATTCATAATCGAAAACTTCTAACGGGAACAGGTGCGAAATTGGATATGCGTCGGCCAACTGCACCATCTAATTGAGCATATTCAAAGAATAACAGCAATCGTCCGATCATCCTCCAAGTCCTGCTGACTGCTCAAAGAAGTTGAACTTGAAGCAGCATCGCTAAACATCGCTCCGAACTCAGAAACTATATATTACTTTCCGAAATTAAATCATAACATCAAAGGCGATAGTAATCTAAACCAGATTTCTACGGGACACCCCATATCAAGGGTTGTCCGAAGAACTATACGGATATACTCTTCAAGCTTTTATATTAAATAATAAACTCATATCAAGTGAAAATACATTTCTTAAAGGTTCAACTTCATAAATTTTTCTATTAACAGCCAAGCTAATACTCTTTGCAAAATTGGCAAAATAGAGTTTGAATGTAAGAGTAGGTACAACTTTGATCCAATACTCTCACTAACATCTATACCTATCTATACCTTCCGCATCTGATTTGAATGGACTCTTCCTTCAACGGACTCTTCCTTCAACGCCTTCACAACCTACTTGAGTCAATCCTTTGTCTCCAGCGCCACTGGGATCACCTCTTTGGTGTTGCCTGTTAAGACAACAGCCAACCCAATACCTACAAACAAACACGGTCCACGATAAAACCATTCATTGTGGGGTTTGTTGTGGGTGGCTCTTGCTCAGGCGCCCCACGAATATA
>JAPKLW010000311.1:526611-632272 GCA_026898455.1 Plectranthus barbatus
AATTTTTATATTTCTTTGGATATCGTTTCTCACTTCGTCGAAAAAAAATTAAATATTTTTTAATCAATAATTATTGAGGGTCAAAACGTCAATAATGTTGGTCCCCAGGATCAGAGTACTTGAAATGCAGCTGAAATTTTAATAATCCTTGCACTTATCTTGTTGAGGTTTTAACTCAACAAGAACTTAGAAAAGTATGATTTAAGCTCGAGAAGTTCTTAATTCGATTATAGTTTATACTCCAGCACTTGAGATGTCGGGTTTTAAATTAATAATAAGAAATAAATAATAAGAACAAGAAACACAAAGATTATAGTGGTTCAGACAAATGTCCTACGTCCACTCTACAGTCTGCTGACTGGAATTCACTAAGTTTTGATACAAGATGTTGAACTTGATCTCTATCTGTAGGCAGCTCCTCTGTCTGGCCACAACGCACCTTCAAGTAACTCCTTCGATATCAATCTTTTTTGCGATCCTTGGAGTGAGGACACACCTCACAGCCTCCTTGAATGTCAGACTTAGGAATTTTATAGTTCTTCCTTGAACTTATCAAACTTGCAGCAAAATGCCCGTGATAGTCAACCTTAGAGAAGGATGACTGTTGAGTTCTTCCTAGGATCGAAAGAATTTCAATATAACTCTGGAAGTAAGCTTCCAAAGTCTTGTGATTACCATGGATAGCTTCTGCGAAGCCTTGAAACTTTAAGTATTTGGTAGAGAATTCGGCAAAGTTTGTGCTTGTTCTTGTGTGTTGTTCGATCTCTTATGTTTTTCTGCAACTCCTATGCTATTTATAGAAAATATTCAATACTTTGATCCTTTTGTCCATTAGAGACAATTGTTGAACGACCAATCTCTTTTATTCTTTTTTCTAAGCTGTACAGAGACGTTTCAAGTCTCCTTGCGTTGGTTCGTTCTTTTTTCAGACACGCAGGTATTGTGTCAGAACGGATCTCCTAGTGATCCTAGGAATCCTTCTGACTTTTGATAAGTAAGCCTTCAGATTCAGGATATTCCTTAAACTTCTTAGACTAAAAGTCTTTTCATTTGATTCGCCCGCTTCAGATATCTGCTTGACTCTAGGAATGTTGTTGTAAGAGCTCTCTGCTGAGTCCGCTGAGCGTTTGCTGAGATCTTAGCAACCTTGCTGAGATCTAGCATATTGGATCTTCAGAGTCTGCTAGACTTTGTCTGCTAGCTTATACTTGACTGCTTGCTATACTTGTCTACTATACTCTTCTAGCAATCTTGAGACTTTGCTGAGTGCCCTCAGCAGTCTTCATGTATTCCTCAGTATTTGCTGAGTCTTTAACGCTTTGCTAGCTACTTCAACAATCTTCAATTATTTCGAGCGCTTTGCTAGCTCCTTCAGCAACCAATAGCAGATAATTCCTATCTCTATTACAACTCAATCAAAAGTATCATATACAGACTTTTACAATTTTAGCACATTGCTGAGTTGCTAGAGGCTAAGCTAACCTAGCTTTGATGCACCAAAACACATATACAAGATATAAGATCAAAAGGGTACAATCTTTCTCTCTCTTCGTGAGAGCTTTTTCCCCTCTTTGCTAGGGTTCATGTCCCTCCTTTGAGAGGTAGCGCCGCCACCTTTAGATTGCAAAACAAAATCACAATATCAACTCTCTTCAACCATCCAGCTGAAAAAATACATTTTGAAAATGAGTTTCCGTCAAGATGAACAAGATTTGTTAGATCTAGATGAAGTAGGAGAAACAGTGTTGAACGGCAACGTCAATCATCTGAACTGTCTTGTTGGGAAGCTTCACACTGATAAATTTGCTAACTCTTTTGCTATAATGGACGTCATGAAAAAGGCTTGAAAAGCAAAACGAGGGCTTCAAGCACGAGAATGGACTCATAACTTGTTTCTGTTCAAATTTGAGGATCAAGCAGAAATGACATGGGTCATCAAGAATCAGCCTTGGCACTTTGAAGGAAATCTCTTCACAATATGACAACTGCTGGACAACGAGCAACCATCAACAATACAAATAAAGGAGGCGCAACTTTGGATACGAATCTATGATGCCCCGGTAAGTTGTATGACAGCTACACACGCAAAAGCTATGGCTAAAAAATTTGGAACGCTAGTGGCATTTGATTCTGAGCATGATTTCTTTGGCAAGTTTATGAGAATAAAATGTGAAGTGGATATCACAAAACCTCTTAAAAGAGGACTGCAAGTGCTGGTGGGTGGAGTGCAGCTATGGCTCCCTCTCAAATATGAATCACTCCCCCTTTTCTGTTATAATTGTGGCATGATTGGGCATGTCTGCAAAGCTTGTGATACTCTGGATCACATTGATGAGCAAAACCCAAGTGAGATGCCTTTTGGACCAAATATTAAAGCCTCCCCTCTAAAAATAAATCGACTATGGACCCCAAACCATGAGACTTCCAGACCTGCAAATTCAACTCCACCATACAAGCATACCCATAAATCAGCCTCCTCTTCATCTACCTCCCCCGTTAGCCGGACAAACACAAACCATTTCCAAACAAAGACCAAAAACCAAAATACCAAAACTCTGACACTCTCTCCACAACTATCAGAAAGCCTCATGAACCAGAACGCCCAAGCTACAACCCCACAGCCAGTCATGGATCTTGACTTAATAACACCTATCCACTGTCAAACCAAAACGCCCACCTCTACTGCTGATGAAGCCACTCCAAAAAACCTGAAAATTTTTCCATCGCCATCCAAGACAAAGACACAAAAAGACTGGAAATGTCTTGCTCGAACAAAATCCATTACACCCAAGTCATCAACTCTGAAAGGCAAAGGCAAGCGCTCACAAAGTGATATCATAGAAGGATTCCGAGCTGATGCTACAGAGGCTAAACGCCTAAAGTTTCTCACCCTCAGCATTGATGAAGACTCAAAGGCAGAGGCTGCAAAAATGCAGCCCCGCCGACTCCAATGAGTTGTTTAGTTTGGAATGCACGGGGTTTGGGGAGCCCTCGTGCATTCCACGAGTTGCGCCGGCTTCTAGCTGGCTACCTCCCCAAAATTATGTTCCTTTGCGAAACACATATAAAGAAAGTAAACAGTAATTCTTGGAGAATGATTCTGGGATACTACGGTCTATTCACAGTGGACCCTGTTGGTAAGAAATGAGGACTAATGCTTTTATGGCAGGAAGACTGTCAAGTTCAAATTCTCTCATATTCTGAAGGCCATATTGATTGTTTGATTAATCATGAAGGTAAGCATTGGCGGTTTACAGGATTTTATGGCAATCCTTCTCTACATAGCCGCAAATTCTCTTGGGAGCTCCTAAAAAAACTCTATGCACTACGGCTCACATCTCCAACAGCCTGGCTAATTGGAGGGGATTTTAATGAAATACTCTCAGACACAGAGAAAAGGGGTGGGGGTCCTAGACCACTTGAGCAAATGCAAAGCTTCAGAGATGCTCTTTATGACTGCCAACTTCAGGACATGCATCATGGGAACAAAGAGTTCACTTGGTTCAACAAAAGGCAAGGAAGCGAAGCAATTTTTGAGAGGCTTGATAGATTTGTTGGAAACCAAAAATGGCAAGACACTTTCAAAGAAGCTGAATTCCACACTCTTGATTTTTTTGGCTCTGATCATCGCCCGGTCCTCTGTCTTTTAAAGCCCAAGCAAGAGAGAATCCTCACGAGAAGACGAGGACGGTTTCACTGGGAGGATAAGTGGCTTTTGGATAAGAGTTTTGCACCAGACCTTATTATGGAATGGGAAAGTTTAAGACTTGATGCCCCACTTCCAGAAAAACTTGAAAATTGCAAGCTCTTCTTGAAGAAATGGGCAGGCTCACGTTTTGATCAGTTGGGGAAAAAGATTAATGCGCTAAGGAAGAAAAGACAAGATCTTATGGCAAGGAAAGGCTCAACTCTTTTTTCTCAAGACCATCTTACCGTCTCTACCGAGCTTGAAAGAGAAGTTGAAAAAGAAGCATGTCACTGGCAGCAAAGAGCAAAATTAAACTGGCTAAAAGATGGAGATAGAAACACTAGTGCATTTCATGCTAAAGCATCAGAAAGGAAAAAGAGAAATGCAATAGGGGGACTCTTTGATGAATTTGAAAACTGGCACGCTGATGATGCAGGAAAAGCTAGAGTGATCACAAATTATTTTGAATCACTCTACAAATCATCCAATCCTGACAAGATACACATTGATGAAGTGGTGACCTCGGTTCAAAACTGCATTTCTCCATACAAAGTGAAGCTCTGAACAATCCATTCACTCCAGAAGAGATAAAAAAAAGCTGTTTTTGATATTCACCCAAGAAAATCACCAGGGCCTGATGGCTTCACAGGATGATTTTTTCAGAAATTTTGGCCAGTGATTGGAGAATTTGTTACTTAAGAGATTCTTAAGATCTTGAATTATGGAGAGCCAAATCATAGCTGGAATGACACTATCATTGCTCTTATCCCAAAAATCAGCAATCCCACACAAGTGAAGGGGCTTCGCCCAATTAGCTTATGCAACACGAGCTACAAGATCATCGCTAAAGTGCTTGTTAATCGACTTCGCCGAGTCATGCCTTCTTTAATTGGCCAAGCTCAGAGTGGTTTTGTCCCTGGAAGACTTATTACAGACAACATCTTGATTGGATTTGAATGCATACATTGGCTTCGCCGTCACTCTAAAAGAAGAGCTGGATATGTTGCGCTCAAACTGGACATAAGCAAAGCTTTCGACAGAGTGGAATGGCCATATTTGAAAGCGATTATGGTGAAAATGAACTTTCCAGAATCATTTGTAAGTCTCATTATGCGATGTGTTACGTCTGTGACTTACTCATTCATTTTGAATAATTGTGTCTATGGGAAAATCACCCCATCTAGGGGATTGAGACAAGGAGACCCTCTGTCTCCATTTCTTTTTGTCATTTGTGCACAGGGACTCTCTGCTATGCTTGAAGAATATGAGCGCAACAAACTCTTCAGGGGTATTCCAATTGATCTGGGACGATTATCCATCTCTCATCTCTTCTTTGCAGATGATAGTCTTATCTTCTTCAAAGCCACCAAATCAGGATGTGAAGTAATTAAACAATGTCTGGTGAACTATGAAAGAGCATCTGGCCAGCTGATTAACTTTGAGAAATCTGCGCTCACTTTCTGCCCAAGTGTCAATTAGCTGATCAACTTTGAGAAATGCACTTAATATAAATGTCGTTCAAGGACATGCCATTTATCTTGGGCTCCCAACCTTCTCACTAAGGCAAAAGCGTATCCAATTTGGCTATATTAGAGATCGGGTCTTCAGGAAAATTGAATCATGGAGGAGAAGACCTTTTTCTGCAGGTGGCAAAGAAGTCCTTCTCAAAGCAGTTGTTCAAGCCATCCCAAATTTTACCATGTCTTGTTTCAGACTTCCCGAATCAATTTGCAAGGACATTAATCGAATGAGTGCGGAATACTGGTGGGGAGATGGCGAAACACATAGAAGAATGCATTGGGTGAAGTGGGTTGATGTTTGCCGACCTAAAGATAGAGGAGGCTTGGGATTCAGAGACATCCAAAACTTCAATAAAGCTCTTCTTGCCAAACAGATTTGGAGAATGTTGCAAAATCCAGACTCACTCGTTGCAAGAGTCTTCCAGGCAAGATACTTTAAGGATGGTGATATCCTTAGTGCACCAATTGGACCAACGGCCTCTTTTGTCTGGCGATCATTAGCTTGGAGCAGATCACTTCTTAATAAAGGTCTTTTTTGGCAAATTGGCAATGGACAGAAAACTAAAGTGTTTCGAGATGCATGGATTTCAGAACTCCCGACTGGCCGACTCTCAAAAGTTAATGAATAGAGACTTGGACTTAAAGTGGCAGATCTTCTCAATTCAGAAGGCCAATGGAAGCTCAACACCCTTCATGAGATTTGTTGGCCGCATGAATTAGAAGCTATCCTCAAGATTAACTTGGACAGGCAATCTAGAGATGATCGATGCTTTTGGAAATTTGATGATAAGAGGCATTACAGTGTGAAAGCAGGATATCTGGCAGCAATTGATTATTTTGAGGCCCCAAAAAGCACACCTGAGCATGACAAAAACTTTTGGACAACTCACATTTGGTCTCTAAAAATCCCATCAAAAATCAAAATTTTCTTGTGGAGAGCACTCAAAGGATTCATCCCGGTGGAGCTAAATCTTCTTCGGCATCATGTTCCTACCAATGGAATATGCACCTTATGTGGTACATTTCAAGCTTCTTCAGAACACAGCTTGATTTTTTGTGCTAAGATCCGCGAAATCTGGAAAGAAAGCAGCTTTTGGCCCTTGCTCAAACACTTCAAGTTCAGAAATTTCCACGAAGGTATTGAGCTCTTACATTATAAACTTCCATCAAATGAATTTGAAATTTGGGCTATTTTATTATAGATGGTTTGGAAGTACATTTGTGATCTTAAACATGGTAGTAAAAAGCAACATCAAAGAGTTCATGAAGAGCAAAGACATCTTTTTTGGAGCATGTTTCAACAGGCTAGAATGTCCCTCAGCTTTCAAAGTTTGATTGAAGTCGGGGATAAGAAATGGAAAAGACCGCAACAAAATACATTTCGCGTGGATGTCGATGCCATGTTTAATCCTGAGAGAGGGACATGTGGAGTTGGTGTTATTGTTCGTGACTATTGGGGTAAAATTGTTGTTGCACTTGCTTAGACCGATTTTACTTACAAGGTCAATCCTCCATGCTGAAGTCATGGCTATTTGTATTGGAGCTATGCATTGTTTGGAAGAGCACATCAAGCCTATCACTATCTTCTCAGATTCCATCACTGCTGTTCGAGTTTTAGCCGGAGAGGAAAACCAGGTTGATGTAATTCCTAATGAAGTCTCTGAAACACTCTTGCCTGCCTCTCCTTCCTGATTTTGTTTTAGGTTTTCATCATGCCTATCGTAGTGCGACTCTTGTTGCGCATCACTTAGCTCAATATGCTGTGTATTTGTCTGAGGAAGTGATCTGGCATTCTGAGTTTCCAGAATGGCTAGTTAACATTGTAACTGAAGACAATGTTTAATATATTATCTTTCTTCAAAAAAAAAAAAAAAGATCAAAAGGGTACAATATTCCCAACAAATAATAATTAATAATTATTTTAATATTTTTATTATAATAATTATAATAAATTTTTTTGTTCGGCAAGGTGAGAAACGATAGCTAAAGAAATAGAAAAATTAAAATAAGTCTTTATTTATTTATTTTTTAATATGTTAAGAATTTTTATTTAAATTTTAATAAATTTAATTATATGTTTATTTAAAATTTTAAAATATAAATAAACAAATTTGATAGTTTGATATTTATATAAGAAATATATATAATTTGTAATATAATTAAGAAATTCAATAATTTGTATTATATTTGAGAAAACCTGAATAGTTTGTAATATATTTGGTTGATAACGTGTAATTTTACAAACGCTGACGTGTCATCGGGCAAGACACATCAACATTCCGTCGTCGGAAATTTGATCCCGTCGTAAATTCGGAGCAAAATTGATAGTTTATAATATATTTTGATAACTAGCTTTGCACCCGCCCGCACTTTGTGCAAATTAAATAATATGTTATTTTATAATATAATTAACAATATTTTATTTTTAAGTATAATTTTTTAAAATTTCATTTGTTCATAAAATAAAAAATACTCTTATTACTTAAACATTTAAACACAACAAATAAAATAAAAGGTCAAAATATAATGTTTTAAAGAAAAACTGATAAAACTTTTGGCGGGAACGGTTATGGGAGACTATTTTCTTTTCATATATTATATAGATTTATTTTCAGCTAAGCGAAGGAAGAGAATTTGCAGATTCTTGACTACACCCCAAAATATAGTATACTACTATATATGGCTTGCTTTTCATCTACACGTTTAATTTTTCTAAGCAAAATCGCATTTCCGTCACCCCCAAAAGATATTTATCTCTTTATAAGAAAGAGAGTTGTGTAAATCTATTTTACATAAAACTCCAATCTACATTATGACAAAAACAATCAGGGTGCGATGTATTATTACAAAAACAAGAACATGGAGGCTTGGTATGGAAAAGCTGTAGGGCAACTAACATCCAAAGAGTCAATAGAAAGTGGCAAACAACATAGTCGTCAATTGCTACAAGAATTCCTAGCAGTGCAGTTATTTCAAGAGAAGAGCAGATCTACAATCACCGGTTAGTTAGAACCCTAACTCAAATACATTTGCTGTATGCACACAACCACCCCTAACAAAAGAATTTCATCACATAAATGCCTTGCCTTCCTTATCTACCTGATGGTTGTGCCTGCTTCTTTCTCCTTCTAATTGTTAATAATATCACCTGAAGCTGTCATTCCACTGTCAACCTTCCCATCTGGAGCATCTGTCATCTCTTTAGTTTGATCATTCTTAGATTCAGGAACCACAATAGGAATAGATGCCTCTTTAGATTCGTCAACCTTTGATGGTGATGATGTCTCCTTCGACTCTTCTAATTTTGCATCTGGTAAAACAGTAGTTGTATTGTTGGATTCCCCAATACCAGCATTCAAATTATAGGTTTCAGTCCCAACCGGAGCAGCAGCTGAAGGTTTCTCCAAATCCAGTGCTACCTGTGTGTCTGTTCTCTTCTCCCCATCCTCACTCTCTGGTTTCCCAGGAATAACATCTTCATCTAAGGCATCTTTAGCATCCACAGAAGAACCTTCTACAGTTTCACTAGCTTCTACTGAATTGGCATCCTTCTCACCCGTGGCTTCCTCTTCCTCTTCCTCTTCTGCATCAGCATTGTTCTTCTCCTGCGCTCCCTTAGTGCCAGATTTTTTTTGCCTTTTCTTGGGTGACAAACTTACAGGCATGACATCAGCCTTTGATTTCTCACTCAATCTCACAGAACGCCTTGGAGTGTCACCTGTATGTGATCACATAGTAATCGATAGCAATTAGCATCTAAAACATATTCAAGAGATTCATGTCTTCATTCTAGGCATCTTGCGCACTTAACATCACGTATGTCCAATCCTTTGTTTAGTGCAATTTTACTGCTTGCACAGCAACAGCATCAAGGATTCAAGTGCACACTGCATAGGCAAATGAGAGAGAGAGGGAGAGATTACCTGTACCCCAGTCAAATTCTGAGGCAGCAGGTCCTCCAGGATGAGACTTGAGGTATTGGTCCAACTGTCTCTTAGTCTTGATCTCCTCTCCAGTGGGAGATACGAAAAAAACATCTTTCCTCTGAGGTGTACCGCCTTTCTTTGGAGTAAACTGAGATTTTGAAAAACAAACATGAGAAGAACAGTAGAAAATCAAAGTTCATAACCAAAGAAGAAAATGAAACACAAATAATTGAGAATCCAAAACATAGAGAAAACACAACCTATCAACAAGCACTGTAGGAAGGCCATCATAAGCTGGAAAATAAAACAGTCAAATAATCAAGTTTACCAAAACCTCTTTCTAAAACTTCAGAAAAATCCGAAACAGTAGAAAGATCAATCAGCCCACCCCCTATACAAAAGGAAACAAATGAAAGAAAAATAACATTACTTCTGAAAAATAACTTACAATTGTCCAGACTAAAGAAGCACGCACTTATGTTGATAGACTACAAACAAAATCATATTATCCAGCTACATATTGCTTTTTTCTTCAAACATTATATAAAAGTATAACTAACTCATACTAATCAAAACCCTCTAATTTCCCTCTTTTTATTGCTCGGTCAATGTTTCATATTAAGAGTAAAATCACAACGAATAGAAATTGCAGAAAAGGATAATCAACCAGCAGCCATAACGGAGAAATGGGGGGCCCCCCCAAAAAAAAAGGAAGAAGAAGATAGATAGATATATATAGAGAGAGAATCTGACGAATACGCAGAATAACATACACCTAATTAACTCGCCGTAATATGATTCAAAAAATTAACTCGCTGTAATAATAAAAACTCCACATCCGAAGGATTAATTTCAAGAAATCGACAAAAATTACACTGAAAACTAACTCAAACTCATTCGATTCAAGATTTTATCTTCAATTCATTAACGGGGATCATGCTAAAAGGAATCCGCCATCAGGTCACATACTCGCACTAAATTTTAGAATATTGAAACGGCATTACAACAGAAAAAATAACTATTTAAAAAACCTTCACACCACCAACAAATTAATTCAACGTAAGTTCAACCGCCTCGAAGAGAACGCAGTTTCTCCAGCTAAAACGTCAATTCAATCACACCAACCAGCAATATCAACCCGAAAATGCTCAACTACTCAACAATTTCACAAGAAACAAATGTTGCCCAAAAAATTATGCAAATAAAAATAAACAAGAAAAAATTCGAAAAATAAATATAAAAACGAGATGTAATTAAGCAAAAGAGGAGAAAGCAGCACCTTCTTGGACCAGCCAAGGGGAGCAAGTTGCTCGTTATGAACAACGTCGTTGTGCTGATTACCATCTTCACTCGCCATTTTCCCGTCTCCTTGTCGTTTTTGTATAAATTAATCAGAGCAAAAAGAAAAGGAAAATTGCAGAGAAGAATTTTTTATTTCGACATTTACAGGATTTATTGATAGGTGAGGTGAAGAGCGTGACAGGTGTGGGTCTGGACTTTACGCGACTCATTAACTGCCATTAACTAACTCCTTTCACGTCCGCCTTGTTTGGCTGCACGCACTCACGTTTTATTCGTTTTTATTTTTAACTTCCCAAACAGTATTAAAAAAGTTCAACTCCACTCCGTACTTATTTTTCCTCTCTTTTATTTATTCCTATTTAAAATAAATTATTCATAATTACTAATTTACTAGTCAAGGCAATGTTGTAATTGCAAAGGCAAAAATATATTCATCAATTAAGGGAAGGTCTCATGTTAGATGTGCCTAATCATTTAAGCGGGTTTTATCCATTAACTCAAACTCATTTAATAAACTTTTATTGTGGATTAATAAACTCTATTTGGGTATGGATAAAACCCGTCTAAACCATTTAGGCGTGTCTAACGCAAGTTTTTACCTTGAGTTAAATGTAAGCGATAGTAAAAACATCTTCATTTTATTATTTCAAGAAAGAATAAATTATGAGTTGGTCTGCTGAGAGACGGTATCACCATTTTTTTATTATGAGACGGACCTTAATACATCATTTCAATAAGTTAAATACATCATTTTATTTTTAAAAATTACATTATTTGCAATAAAGAAATACATCATTTGCAATAAAGAAACACATTATTTCATTAAATTCGTCTCACAATAAAAATGGTGAGACATCATTTACAATAAAAAACACATCATTTATTAAATTCGTCTCAAAAAAAAAATGATGAGATCGTCTCATCTGAGAATTTGTCATAAATTATAATACCACCCAATATCACATATAGAAGAATCTTTAAAAATATATAAATTGGTTTTATTTAGACAAAAATTACTCATAAAACAGCCCATCTATTAAGTTCAAGGCCGAGAGTAAAATCTAAGCCCATAGTAAGAACTTTAATTTATATATATTCGTTATATTAATAGAACTTTTTAATATTCATCAATAACCTTCTGAGAAAATTCCGACAAATTGTTACAAAAAGTGCTAAAATAATAAATAAACGTAAAATGGAATTATATGTCATTAAATTTTATTTATTAGAGTCATTATTCGTTATCCTAAGTCAAAACACATTCAATTTTGGAGTTTGTATAAAATAGACTTCCAAAAAGATGATATATCAAATGCACACGTATAAAATTCTTTAATCCCCTTAACTACAACCCAATTAATGTATATTATAATCATTTTCATTTTGGTATGAATTGAGTTTATACATATCCTCTCTCGATTAGAAATCTTATAAAACCCCTTTCATTCTTACTTATGCAACGATGATCATTACCTGCTTCGATATTTGAATATATTTTAATTTAATATAAAAATCACAAAGATGAAATAGAGATGATTACTAAACACAATAATATAGTAAAACATATTTTTCTGTTGCTTGACTGGTCTTTTTGCCGGCAACACGTATATGATATTGAGATAATAAAATGGAATATTTGTCTTAATCCATGAAAATTGGGTGTGTTTTTGTCCGAATCTTTAAGCATAAATTAACTTTACAGTCAAATTAATCAATATTCAACTCGAAGAAAATTAAAATATTTATGTATTTGTGCATCTTTAAATTAAGTTTATAAAAAATTAACTAGTCTTAGACCAAAAATCTGATGTACAAAATCTCGAAAGATTACAAAATATAATTTCATTATATCCGTCAACCACTTTTCATTACGATATTTCAAATACATAACTAATAATTAATTAAACATCAGCATTGAGATTTGAGTACTAATAAATTAATATTTGCTACGATATTGGTTGGTCCGAAAATCATGAAATCAATAAAATAAAACATGACCATTTGATTTTTATTATTACAAGTAATTCATTATCCTTAGTTGGTGTATTTATCTCTATCATATTTCACATAATGAAACACTCAATTTTTTTTCTTAATCTATGCATTAATTTAAATCTCACATCAATCAAATATCTTCATTATATTTGGAACTCATAATTTATTTGATACAAACAAAACACTTTAACCACCTAAATCTCAACTTGGTGATATAATGACCACTTTTTGTCATAGCTCCGTGTTCGTATTTTAAAGTATTTTTTTTTACATTGAAATGCTATTATTCATTGTAAATCTTACTACATAATTTACTAATTTTATAATTATAGCATTCTATTTAAGATGATTAATTACTTTTTATACTCTTCTTTATCATCTTCCCCATCGGTTGGCTCTTTCCACGAGTTCCTTTTTTTTTTTTTTTTTTGGGTATGTTTATATTGATATGATTGAAAACCAAGCTCAAAGTCTATTGCAGCTGATACTAGATTTTTCTTTAAAAAAAAATTGTCTGTTCGTAAAGAAACTAGTCAATTTGAAGGTATTGGATAATACGTTTAGTAAAGCAGAGACAATTGAATTACTCCACTTTTAATATTTGTTTGTATAAAGTAATTGAATATTGATTAACATTAATATGATGAATGCGATGCGACGGAACTATCTTGCATACCTAGTCAAGAGATAAACTTGTATGCAAGGGGAACTGCTCCATGCCTTGGAATGCAACCTCAGTATCTCTCTCGCCTTCTTCTTCAAATACCCCTCACAATCCGCCTGCAGAATCATGCACAGCTTCGTCACGCCGCCCACCGTCAGCATCTCCGCCACCACCGCCCGCGTCGCCGACACCCGTGCGATCCACTCGTATATACACAATGCACGATCGTCTGTCGCCGGAGACACTCTCAGCATCCTCTTCGCCACCACTCCCACGCCGCCGGCATGGTTCAGAAACTGCTGCCGGCCTTCGGCGCACGAACACAGCTGCGCCAACAGGTAGAATATGAGCTCCGTCGTCTTCTTCTCCGGGCTGCTTAACTCTATCTCGATCAGCTCGTGAACTGCCCCCGCGTCGACTATCTTCAACCTGTTCCTTCCCGCCGGGCAGCTCTGGATCAGAATCTTCAGAACTGCTCTCGTCGCCGGCGCTGATATATTCCTGCTTAATGTTCTCACCATCTCTTTGAAGAAACAAGGCTTCAATGTCTGCAGAAAACTCGAATCTTCAACTTCTACGACGTTTTTCAGGACTATTAGGGCTTCCGTTTTCGCCGTATTTTCAATTTTGCTGTTTAAGATCCACGAAATGGACTGGAAGAATCCGCGATTGTCTTCAACAACCTGCTTGTTTTCCACCGTCGGAGTCCAAGTCAATCGAAGAATCTTCAGAGCGCATCCCACTCCGGCGAGGTTCTCCTCGTTGAAACATCTCATCACGAACAAAATCATCGATTTGGCGGCGCCGGCCTCCGCCATGCACGTCCGATTGTTATCACCATCATCAGCAAGCTCTTCCATCTTCTTCAAAGCCTCGAGATTCTCCGAGCTGCTCCTCCGGCTGCCGACGCCGCGAATGAGTTTGATGACGGCGGAGCGATGGAGCGGTGTCTTCGGCGTGGGCATCCGATGCACTCCGTTCTTAGCATTAGCAATACACCAGGCCTGAATCAGCCGCCAGAGCATGTGGTTGGGGGTCAAGTCAGCGGATCTGGATAGCGGCAGCTTCGTCACCGGGCACAGAACGGCAGCGGTCGCGGGCGCCATGGACAGCCAGTGCTCGATGCTTTCACGGTCGTAGGTGATGCCGGTGACAGTGGTGACGGGGTCTTTCATAATCTGGAGTGATATAGGGCAAAGAAAATACTGAGGCACATCGATTTCATCCATTTTAATTATTATTCTCTCTTTTTCTTTTCATGTAATTATAATTACTGAACAATTCGGGATGTTCATCGAGAAAAGAAAAGATTGGGAAAATATAAATATATATCGGGGAAAGGAAGGGATTAAGAAAAGCAATGAAACTAACGTGTGGGAGAGGACCAAGTGAAATAAAGATGGCGTTTCCTGAGATGACAAAAGTGGTAAGAGAATGCGGCTGTTTTATTCATTTATGGGCGGTTTTGAATGGAATAAAGACTGCAGAAATTTGAAAATTATGAATATTCTAGTATACCTTATGTGTTGATGTGGATTGTCTTTGCTACTTTTGAATTTACAATTTAATAATTCATAAATATAATTTATAGCTAGCTAGTATTTCCAAAAAGAAATACAGAAAAACCCAAGATTATTTATTAGTCAGACAGTTATTTCCTTCCAATCCCATTACAGTGGTCAACGCATGAGTAACAGTATACACCACGGTCGGTTGACTTTCAGTAATTGCCATTTGTCAGTTACGGATTGGTTCTGACTGCTGCTCACAATTATGTTGAAGTTTGAACAGAGAATAAGGAGTGGTGGAATTGTGTGGGCAGAATTTTAAATCATTTTACAAAAAATTAAATAAAAGCTGGTACTCCAGAAGGTCCTGGATACAAACACAAGAAATAGAAACCATGAAACTCAAAACCAAAACAAGAGTAAGAATTGTTGTGGTGTTGGTAGGTGAAGAGGTCCGGGGGCAATTTGGGTATGCAAACTAGGGGTGTACACGGTCCGGTTTGGCCGGTTTGAAGGTCGAAGTATGGACCAAACCAAATAATACGGTTTGAAAAATTCTCAAACCAAACCGGCCAAATTAATTTTTCAAACCAAACCAAACCAAACCAAATAAAACGGTTTGGTTCGGCCGGTTTAACGGTTTGGAACATGACTTTAACGAGCAAAGTCAAAACATAAAAAAAATTCTATTTTTAGCAATAATTTATTTGAGAAATTAAAAAAAAATGGTTCTCATCGACAACGTACAAGACAATCATAATAGAAACAAACAATTTATGACATCAAAATATAATAGTTCATATCTCATTCTCAAAAATAATAATTCATGAAAGGTCACATTATTACAATGCGACAATGGTGAAGACGACTGACGCTTGAATTAAATTGTGAGATTGTAATATTGGATAGTTTATGATTTTTTTTAAATTTCAATAAATTAATAAAAATGTAGGAGAAAAATAAAAATTCTATGATTTTGAACAGTATAGGATTCATACTTATTCCGAGAAGATAATAAGGGTAAAAGGAGAGACGTTTACAAATAAACAAAAATGTTTTTGTAAATAAAAATGTAGGAGAAAAAATTATATGATGTTGCATATAGGATTTGAACTTGTACCTTTTAAAATCCAAAATTTAACTTGAACCACTACACTAAATGTACTAGATTAATATTTTTAGTACAATATATAATTTAAATATTATTAAAACTATAAACGGTCCGGTCCGGTCCAAACGGCTTGTTTCTGTACTCAAACCATGGACCAAACCAAATTATACGATTTGAAATTTACGGTCCGGCCGACCGATTAATTCACTTGTCAAACCGGCCAAACCGGCCAAATCATTTTGATTCGGCCGGTTTAGACGGTTTGAACCAAACCGTGTACACCCCTAATGCAAACTGCATTTTTCCAAAAAAAAAAAAAGGATTTTAAATTGTTTATTTTTGTAATAGGGCTTTTATCTTTTAGCATAAGATTTCAGATATTTGAGATAATTATGAGAATATAATCAATGGTGGATCTACATGTAGGGAAGAGTGTGTTCCAGCCCTCGATCTCCTTTTTTTTTTTTTTTTTTTAGATTTTGTTAATCTGATTAACCTCTTTCACTAATAAATTATGAAAAAAAAAAAACAGAATGTAATAATTTTAAAAATTGTATGAGCCAGTGAGAATAAAAAGGATCAAAATAATTTTTCATTTCTGATTTTATTTTTTTTAGGGGTAGTGTAATTTTCTACAAAATTCTTGGATATGCCAGTGATTAGGGGTGGAAATAGGCCGGGCTTAGGTAGACTTTACTCTGATAGGCCTGGGCCTTTGAAAAATTCATTAAGCATGGGCCTGACCTATTTACTATCATAGACTTTTATAAAGGCCTTAGCCTGACTTTTTTAGTGATCTAAGTCGGGCTTCTAGCCTATTTAATAATTTTTAAAAAAATATTTTTAAATTAGAAATACATTATTTGTTTTATAAATTAAAATATACATATATATATATATATAATACTCCCTCCGTCCCACCTCAATTGTCCCACTTTCCTTTTTCATCCGTCCCACCTCAATTGTCCCATTACTTAAAAAAGCAAAATTTTCACACTCAACAATAAAATATTAACTCCACTCAACTTACTTTACACTCACACTCCTTGGTTATTGTGCCCAAAGTCACCGGGACAATTTAGCCGGGACGGAGGGAGTATAACTTAATAAAAATAAGAGAAACCATGTAAATCTATTTCAAATTTGAAATGAGTTCTTTAATCTAATTCGGACTTTAGAATATAAACTACAAGTATAAATATTCAATTTGTATTAAATTAATTTAACTTTTTATATACAATAATAAATATATCTAATAATTATATAATATATTATTTAAGTAGGTCGGCCTGTTGGGCTTGAAAGGCCGGATTTGAAATTCGAGCCTAAGCTTGTTTAATTATATAGGCCATTAAAGAAGCCTAAGCCTGACCTTTTTACGAGATCGGCCGAACCTATGTAGGCTTTAAGTAGGCTGGGCCGTATGCCCCTGCCGGGTAGCCTGGCCTATTTTCACCCCTACGAGTGATAAGTAATTCACATCAAATGTGTTGTTAGCTTGAATTACAATACATATGCTTATAGAAATATTTTATTGATGAAAGAGTAATTAAGGATAATAACCTAAACTATTGACATTTTCGGAAAAATATTTCAATTTGTTTGCCATAAGTTAAAAATACTTTAATCTTTACTTTCGTCTATGAATTATACCAAAACAAATTATCATCATTAATTATTCATGATTCTGCAGTTAAATGTTGCTTAACATCACATGTAGCAAATCAAAACGACTTTACTTTGTCATGGTGTTAAAAAACTTTGAGAACAAGAAGATTCACAAGAGCCTAACTCGCAAAACACTGAAAACAAGAAGAACCCTAATTCACAAATCCACAAAATCTCTCAAATTTTCAAATTCTGTTACTTTCATACTTTCAAAATTTGCTACTATGTTCTAAGCAATTTTTAGCATGACCATAAAATGATGTCGTCTTAAATTGCCAAGTAGCGTTTAACGGTTGAATCATGTTTTGATTTGTCACATGGGATGTCAAGTTGCATTTAACTGCTAAATCATCAATAACTAATGATGTTAACTCGTGTTAGAAAAATTGTTAGAAATTTCCTTATATTAATATTGTTTTTGTGGGACAAAGTATGTAAAAGCATCTTAGTTAGTTTCAGTATAGTCGAAAAATGTAAACTTTTGTATATGATTTGTATCGAGTTTTAAGCTCGAGCTAATTTGAAGACCAGACTGGTTAATCAGTTTGGAATGCGCAAAGACTCAACAGACTAAAGTTCGAGTCAAACTTGCAAGTCTGGAATTTATGAGTCTGGACTGATAAGTTTGGATTCACCAAGTATGGGACCAGCAAGTAAGGGTGTACATGATTTGGTCAAAACCGACCGAACTAGTCAAACCAAATTAATCTGGCCGGTTTGGCTGGTTTGAGAAAAATGATTGGTCGTGATGGTTTGAAAAATCTCAAATCGAATAATTTGATTTGGCAGATAGTTTGAAGGATGAAAAAGGCCATTTCGGCCGAATCGATCATATAAATAGAATTATTTTAAATATATTAATGATGATAAAATATTATTTGATATAAATCTAAATTATCAATTATATTAATATATATGTGCGATGTATATATTCTTTGGAGTTGCAACCCTATAAATCAATTTATATTTCATTTTTTCTTGCTACTACAACATTATTTATTTATTACTTATCTCCTATTTTTAGTTAATAACAATAGAAATATATTTATACTAGTTTTTTTTTGTATCATTCTTTCATTAATATTGTTGGGATCAAGCCTCCGAGGCCCATGCCCACTAAGCTCAACGGCCCAAGTAACCGCCAGCCCAAAGTCACAGGCCCACCTGGAGTGATAAAAGATCCGAAATCGCCTAAGTTAAGAGGTCGCCACCAACCCCATTATCTCACCGACACCGAGCACGATCAGGGGTCGGTGGCGAGAAAGATGAGAAACCCTAGAAGCTTGGCTGCGCATGACCGTTGGAAACCTTAACCAACCCCGAGAAACCAGGAGCCGCTCCAAAACTCACGGCGAGCACGAGCTCGCCCATAGCTAGGGTTAGGTTAGCATTATCTCCCTTATTCTGTCTATAAATAGGAGCTGAGAATTCATTTTTGGCATATTTTTACTCTCTGAAAACTTACGTTGTAATGCTGCCGGAATCGCCCTGGAATTTACATCTTAAGTACGAATTTCTTCTTGCTCTCTCTCTTGTTTTTCTTATCATTTATACCATAATCGCTTTTTATTATGTGCATCATCGATTATTTTTCTTTCTGTTACTTGCTGTCACTTAACGAATTCCAAGAGCTCCGTTTATCCCGATAAATCGAACCTCAACAAATACTTAATAATCAAATGATATATAAATTTCATTATTTGCATTATTAGTTAAATAATCTTTCAAACCGTTTAAACCGGACGAACCAAATCGTTTTAATATGGTTTGACCGGTTTGGTTTGTGAAAATTTCAAATCGTACCTATTGGTTTGGTCCGTAGTTCGCCCTTCAAACCGGCCAAATCGGATCGTCCATACCCCTACCAGCAAGTATGATCATATCCGTACCTCAAATTTACTAGTAAAGGGACCGAGTGTATACTGATGGATGACGTTACTAATATGGACTTGCGAGTATGACGACACCGGCATGGATTTCTAAGTCCTAGTCGCGCAAAGAGACAAAGAGAATCATTTGAGGAACGTACTGACAAGTACAAACTTTAAGGATTAGAGATTCCTTAATGTTTGCAAGCACGAAACTTCAAATTTTGATACCTAGGACAACCAGTCCAAGATTCCTCAAATTAAAGAGAATGCCGTTCTTACACAAAGGTGAACAGTCACTGTCATCGCCAGAAAAAAGGCAGAACAGGTGCAAATTATCTGGAAAAAGCACCACCTACCCGCCTATCGCGGCAGTCTACAGAGACATCCGATTGGACACCCTCCAAATTGTCTATAACGGACATTTATTTCAAAAATTCAACCTCACGGCTATAAATACCAGAGAATTTCTTGAGAAGAAGGTTACCGAAAGTATATATCGAACTTGCGATTTTCAAAGAGATAAAACTCTGCCAGATTGTCTACACGGTCGTTCGAGGTTGTTAAAGCTTTATCCATGTGTCACTTCAGTGAACATGAGACTCAGAACTTCCGAGTTCTTGAGTTATCTCTAGGTAATCTTTCTCTCCAAGAAAGATTATAATAGTAACGTACGCCTTGTACTCTGACTCTTACGGGCGATCTTGCCGCCGAGCTGAAAGTTCAAGGGAGAGCTATAAACACCCTATTCCGACGAGGAGGAGGTTGCGTATCCACACTCCAAGGAGCCGTGAAGTGAAGGACGAGCAAAGGACCAGGTGAGTGAGCTTGTGGACTGATAGGGGTGTAAACGTACCGAGCCGAGCCGAGTAGTGAGCTGCTCGAGCTCGGTTCGTGAGAAATATATGGAGTTCGAGCTCGTTTAAAATTTGAATTTTTGAGCTCGAGCTCGAGTTCGAGCTCGGTTCGAGTTCGATTCGAGCTCGGCTCGAGCTCGACTCACTAGAGAACTTATCAAGCTCGCGAGCTCGAATTCGAGCTCGGTTCGAACTCGTGAGCTCGAGTTTGAGCTCGTTTACCTCCAATTTTTTTTTCCAATAAAATGCAAAACTTATAATATACATACATTATATTACATCATAAATGTTAAATAAGTGCAAATAATATAAAATTATTCAACAATAAAGTTTCAATAAACTCAACAAATTTGCTCCAAACAAGTTAAAATTTTCGCAACTTCACCAATTATCTCCAAACACATAACAATCAAACTTCACCAAACAAATTAAACATTTTATAAGACCAAATTTTTAAAACTTAATATTTATATAGATACATAGTTTATAATAATTTAAATAGATATAGTAAGTAGATAGTATATAAAATAGTTATAACTAATATAGTTTATTTATAATAATTTATATAGATATATACATATATATATATATACATTACAAACACCAAATATTCACTAAAAATTATATTTGAAAAATAAAACAAAATATTAACTTAATATTTAAAAATGTGACTTAGATATAGTAACAATAATATCGAATAATCATTGCGCATATAAATTGTTTATATATTATTGAAGTTCTTAAGTTGTTTTTATAGATAATTAATAGATTTGACTTGATTTACAGTCATTAAATCATAATAATATTTATATTTATAAAATATAAATAAAAGAATAACTTAAATTTAAAAAATGTAACTTAGATATAGTAGATAGTATATCAAATAATCATAGCTTATATAATTCCTTTATAATAGTTGACATAGATATATATGTATACATTACAAACATGAAACATTCAATTAGAGCAATAAGATTATAAATTTTTTTATTTTTAACATAAAAATAAAATATTACCTTAATATTTAAAAATGACTTAGATATAGCGGAAAGTATATCGAATAATCATAACTTATATACTTCATTTATAATGGTTTATATTGATATATATGTATATGTACATCACAAACAAGAAATATTCGCTCAAAGCAACAAAATTTGTGTTTTTATAATAAAATAAAATGATTAACTTCATATTCAAGAATGTGACTTGGATATAATAGATAGTATATAAAATAATCATAACTTATATACATATATATATGTTTTTGAGTTTATGTTATTTATCCTTTATTTATATATTTTTAATCGCTAAAAAATTAGGCATAATGTGACGTTCATATAAGCATATAGTAGAAAGTATATCGAATAATCATAACTTATATAATTTGTCTCATGTATCACAAACATGAAACATTCAATTAAAAAATTAAATTATAATAAAATTTATATTTTTTAAATGAAAAAATGATTAGCTGAATATTAAAAATATTACTTAGATATAGTAACAATAATATCGAATAATCATTGCTTATAAATTATATAGATTATTTATAATATATTTTTGTTTAAGTTTTTCTTAGATTTACAAATAAAATAAATTTGTCATAGAATGAATTGTTTCAATTTGTAAATGAAATTAATTAATTTGATTAAGTTAAACTTTAAAATACATATATCTACAAAACTATATTTGAAATAATTATAACTCATATAAATATTTTTCTATCCTAAATTAATGTTTATCTTATTTTTTATATAAATTAAGTTTTTTATATGGTATTGTATGTTTAATCATAATATTATTATTATTATTATTATTATTATTATTATTATTATTTATAGACATATAGATATAGTAATATCAAACAAATATGAAATATAATTATATACTAATAAAAATATAGAAATAAAAAAATATAAATATTATAATTTAATAAAAAATGAGCTTATAAACGAGCCTATTCACGAGCTCAGTAACGAGCATACTCGCGATCTCTTAAACGAGCCTGTTCACGAGCCTATAAACGAGCCTGCTTGCGAGCCTGTTAAACGAGCCTGCTTGCGAACATGTTCGAGTTCGAGCTCGAACTCGAACATGTTCGCGAGCTTGGCGAACCGAGTACATCCAAGCTCGAGCTCGGTTCGTTAACGTTAACGAGCTCGGTTCGTTTATTAAACGATCGAATTTTGAACGAACTTTTTTCGAGTCGATATCCGAGTAGCTCACGAGTAGCTCGGCTCATTTACACCCCTATGGACTGAAGGACGAGGCATTATTTAGCAAGCGATAGATCGTATGAGCACCTTGTAAATCCAACACGTAGTGGATTTCCAGACTTGCGTCTGAAGAGTGGATGTAGGATTTTTCGGTTCGAACCACTATAAATCCTTTTGTCATTTACTGCTTTCATACTTGTTGTCAGCTTACTTATTTTTAAAACTCGACACCCAAGTGTTGTAGTATACTCTAAAAACTGACATTAAGCTTACTTGACACTAAATACTTGAACTAAAAGGATTTGACAAATCAAGTTGACACGTCACCATCAGTTTGGATAAGTGCAAGTTTTCCGAACTAAATAAATTACATTACGTTGTGCATTTAAGTCTACTCTAATCAAACCGGGACCAACAACTAATTTTGGTATAATCCGTAAATAAAATAAAAATTGAAATATTTTTAACCAATAATAATACGTTAAAATATATTCCAAAAAATATTAATAAAATTAAGGTATTATCCCCTTCTTTATAGCATAAATTGAAATTAAACAATATTGAAATGGGTCGAGTTTAGCGCAGTTAGACTACCAGCCCATGGTTTGAAGATAGTGGGCCACAACTACTTTATAGCCCAACAAAAGGCTCATAAATAAACAAAACCAAAAAAAAAAAATGGAACTTCATCGTCTATTTTGATTTTCGATTTGGTTAATTGGTCACTTATGCTATTATTATTAAAAATCTTTAATTTTCTATTCGGTTTGGTGTAACAGAAAAGCTCCCATTATTACTATTATTGGATAATTCTACTTACCTCATAATTCTTTTCAATATAACTCCTTCACATATAAAAATAAAAGTTTATATAATATTATTATTTTATTCTTATAACCCATATCTACAAAAATTTGTATTTATTAACATAGTCTCATTCCCTTAATAAAGCACGGCCCCCAAATCCTAAAACAATTTCAGTCTACAAGCCTGAAAAATAAATCTCATCATTCACTAAAAAAAAAATCAATCATCTTTGACAAGCAAATGGTGTCATAAAATTGTTCCATATATATATATGGATGTTATTATAGGGGTCGGAATGATAGCTCCCTTATATGTTGTTTTAAAGAGGTTTGCTATCTTCTTTGTAGCAATCGTGATTCCGTGCAAGTTTTGTAAGATGGGACTCTTATTCCTTGATTTTCTCAAAATTTTAATGAGAAGATTTGCACAATAGTGTAGAGGTATAGTCAACTTCTTAAATATTTTGGTAATGATTTTCTCGGAAAAGAAAAAAGAGTAAAATAATTGATCCAATACATAATATACATGTAAATTAAAATTCATAATCTCCGCCAGTTCATACTATAATAACAACAAATTATTTTATCTTATCATTGTTCGTATTTATACCATCAACATAATTGCTTATTAGTGTTTACACGAAGGGAAAAAAAAAAAGAATTTTCTTCCTATGTGCAGTCTTGGCTGAATTGAGCTTATGGTCATGTAAAATTGTGGTATTATTATAGAAGTTCTTAAATAGACTAAGATGATTAACGAGAGGTATGACAGTAAAAAAAAAATATGAATAATAATTTTACTTAATTAAAGAGATAAAGTAAAAGATATTTATTTATAATAATAAGGGTATATTTATAAACATAAAATAAAAGGATTAGGTTGAGTGAAATTATAGTTGCGTTTAGAATTATTCAATACTTTTTTTATTTTAGTTTACTTGTATTACTAATTATCTTATCCGAGTGTTTTTTTTTTTTCATTTTTCGATATGATTTGATGATGCTCATTTATGATTAATCTAATTATATTTGATGTTCAAGTCTTCATTAAATATGTCCAAATTTTAAATATTTTTATATTTAGATATAAGTAATTAAGTATTATTCTCTCCGTCCGGTTAAATTATCACAATTTGACCGGACACAAAATTAATAAGGTATGTGAGTAGTAGTGGGTGATAGTGAAATGAATATTTTATCGATGAGTGTGAAAAACTTGTTATTTTAGGAAAGTGAACTAATATCATGAAACAAAATTAAAAAAAAAAGATAAACAATTTATGTGAAACGGCGGGATTAACCTTTTTATTTTTAGACTTCATAAAAAACTAAATAGTCAAAATGTACTTAAAAAAAAAACATTCAGTACAATATATGCCCCCACAAAACAACCAAATTGCTAATCCTATGGCCAATCCCTCGAATTCAATCATGCCACAGAAATGGCCGCAGATCACATATTTGAAGCAAAAATTAGTCATTATATGTTATTGCATCTCTTATGAATTTTTGTTAAAAAGTTATATTTTAAATATATTTTGTTAAGTCAAATATCTCACTATAATAGTATATCTAGTTAGATTAGCTAAAACTTGTAATATCCTATATAAAAATTATCTAGTTGTAATATAAATTAATTTACAAATCTTAGGGAATTTACTGGCGCATTTTTCACAAGCAAATAGGCTTTTATAGGGATGGGGAAAACCGAAATATCGAAATACCGGACATATCGTATCGAAAAAATACCGAAGTTATCGAATTTTTGTATACCGTAATTTTTGGTAAGGTATCATACCGTACCAAAAATTTTAGGTACGGTAACGGTATGACAATCCTAATATTGAAGGTATACCGGCACATACCGTACCGAAAATATAATACTCCCTCCGTCCCGCCATATTAGGCACGGAGGGAGTCGGCACTAGAACCAAGGAGGGATTTTTAATTGTAATTAGGAAGTGTAATTAAGCAATAAAAAACAATAAAAGTACAAAAATAAAGGATGTAGGTAAAAATGTAGGGGTATGTCAAATCAAGTTTAAAAGTAACCTAATTTAGTTTTGGAGCCAAAACCAAAAAATTAATCAACACCTAATACAAAATTCCCTCCTAAACACAATATAAACACCCTGATTCAATTCTGATACAATTCCAAAAACAAAACAGAAATTTCTTTACAAAAAATGGGGAAAAATCCTGACATTACTGAAGAAAGAAAAGCTGAAATTCTTCTATTTCTGCTTGAGAAATCCAGAGATAACAAGCCAGCCCGGGGGGTCGTCAACGAAGCTGCAACAAGCTTCAACGTGTCAAGAACAACTGTATCAAGGATCTGGAAATCTGCACAAGAATCAAAATCAAGAGGTGAAGCATTACATTTGATAGGCAAAAGACATTTCAGAATTAGGAAGCTCACACATGAGGTAAATAATGAACAAATAGCTGCTGTTAATTTTCAGAAAAGAGGTTCAATAAGAGCCTTAGCTGAAAGCATCAACATATTTAAATCTACTGTGGGAAGATGGGCTAAACAAAACCTGATCAGAGCACACACAAATGCAATTAAACCCTGTTTGACAGCTCCTAACAAACTGAGTAGATTGAGGTACAGTTTAGATGCCACAGCTTTTGACCATGTTTCAAAGAAGGTTCATTTCAAGCCAATGGAGAACATTGTGCACATAGATGAAAAATGGTTTTACTTAACCAAAAGCACACACAGATACTACCTCACAGATTCAGAATCAGAGCCACATAGGACATGCAAGAGCAAGAAGTTTATTCCCAAGGTTATGTTTATGTGTGCTGTTAGTAGGCCGGTTTTTTCAGATCAGGGAAGTGTAGTTTGGGATGGTAAAATAGGGATTTGGCCATTTGTTGAAGAGGTTGCAGCAAAAAGAAGTAGCAAAAATAGAGATGCTGGTACATTGGAACTTAAACCGGTTCAGAGTATCACTAAGGAGGTGATAAAGGCTTGCCTAATCAACAATGTAAGTTCTTCAATTTAAAACAGCCCTAATTGTATTCATAGTTCATGAAGCTAATGATTTGAATGTGCATTAACAGGTTATTCCAGCAATTAAAGAGAAGTGGCCTACATGTTTAAGTAAATGTATTCAAATTCAGCAAGATAATGCAAGGCCCCATATCACCAATGGGGATGCAGATTTTCAAAGAGCAGCAAACACACATGGATTTAACATTCAATTGGTGCAACAACCACCTAACTCGCCTGATCTAAATGTCAATGATTTGGGGTTTTTTAGGGCTATTCAAAGCTTGCAGCAGCAACAAGCGTGTCAAAATGCAAGTGAGCTTGTGAATGCAGTCATACAAAGCTTCAACAGCCTTGAAGCAACAACATTAAATAAGGTTTTTCTATCCCTACAAGCTTGTTTTATTGAGATTATGAAGGTGAAGGGCTGCAACAATTATAAACTGCCACATATCAACAAGGATGCTTTGATTATGCAAAATGCATTACCACGTAATCTGGAGATCCCTATAGAATTGGTTAAGGAATGCGTACAATGTTTGATTGAAGCTGGTCATGATGGAAATGACACGGAAGGGATGATTACCAATTTAGGATTGGCATTAACTTTATTGTAAAGCAAATGGGGTTTAGGTACAGATTTCAAAGGTCTTTTGTAAAGCATTTGGGACTTAGGTATAGGTTATGGGATTTTTGTAAAGCAATTGGGACTTAGGTATAGGTTATGGGACTTTTGTAAAGCATATCATGCTCATGTAAAGCAATTGGAATTAATGTAAAGCTTATGTGACTTTTACATAGCTTTTTTTTTTTTTGGTCCAGTTTTAAAGCATGTTGCATTTAACAACACATATATCAAACCAAACAGAATGAAGAAACCACTTCAAACAAAGGTGTAACACATTTCACATTTTAAAGTGTATCAGGAATGTGTACAATTTTGTGTGTGCAATTTAAAATCATTTCAGGCATTCACCTATGTTCCCACAGTAGATCCGACATATCAAACCAGCAACAGAACCAAATATTCATGGAACCAGTCATGACCGAGAAACAAACAGAGCAACAGAGCCAACAAATTCCAAATTTTACCAACAACATAACCAACAATTCGAAGGATAACCAGCAACAGAACCCAATTATTCATGGAACCAGTCATGGCCGAGAATCAAACATAGCAACAGAACCAACACATTCCAAATTTCACCAACATCAGAAACAGAACCAGCGAATACATGGCCAAATTTCACCAACATCACCAACAAATTCCAAATTTCACCAAATTCAACATCGAATGATAACCAGCAACAGAACCAGCAAATACATGGCCGAAAATTTAAAGGAGAGTAATTAAGAGAGAATTCACCGAATGTTTGGGAAATAGATGTCCCAAAAAAGCCGAACAACCTCCATCTTCAAAGAGGTCGGAAACGCCAGCTACTGCGCCACCATCGCCAGCCACTCATTCTCTTTCTCCAGATCGAAAGACAGATCGTCTCCCTCATCACCGCTCAGCAACCCGCCTCCGTTCATGCATGATCCATCGCTGCTCATCCACCAATCCGTTGAATCTGCGGCGGCAACAAACCCTAAACTCTCAGAGGCGGCGACTCCGCCATCGCCGCAAGGGTAGGGCTCGGCGACTGCTAGCACCGGGACATATACAATATCGGAAGGAGTTTCGGAGTCATCGCCTGCAGAGGCGGCAACAACTCCGGGATCGCTAGGGTAGGTTTCGTCGCCTGCAGCTACAGACGACGGGGAAGGGGAAGGCCTTACGGGTATCATCATCGTGGTATCAGGGGTAGGCGAGGAAGGTTTCATCACGGCGGTGGGTTGGAGTGTTCGAGAAGATGGCGGCGAAAAATTTGGGTTCGCGACAGGGAGACGAAGGTGAAGAAATCCGACTCAGATTAGGGTTCGCAAGAGGGGAGACGAAGGGGAAAGGGAGGCGGCGGGTTAGATCGCCACCATTAGGGTTCGCGAAGGTGAGACGAAGGCGATGGGGATCGCAAAAATTAGGGTTCGCGAGAGGGTGAGGAAGGGGAAGGGGTAGGGGTTGCGGCGGGTGTGTGTGTTAGAATTAGGGTTGTGAAATTAGGGTGTTTAGGGTGGGAGGGTAGATAGGGAATTTGATAAATAGGTGGGGGTATTTTGGTTAATTTAGGTTATGTTAATTTTAATTAGAATGTTTTAATTATTTGCCAAATTAGGTAACGTGCCTAATAAACGGGACGGACGAAAAAGGAAAGTGTGCCTAATATGGCGGGACGGAGGGAGTAATATTTTTTATTTTTATTATTATTTTAAAAATAATAAATTAAAAATAAAATCATATAAATTAAGAATGAAATCATATTTTCTCTTTTTACCTAACAATATTATTGATATAAACATATTTCTAAAATAAATATCAACAGAAAAAATCGTAAAAATCAAAATATATCAAAAAAATTCGGTATGTTAACCGTATATTGGAAGAATGATAAGATAAATGGTATATAAATTATGTCAAGTCAAAATCATATTGAAATCATTTCAAGAATTCAATATGTCGAAGTAATAGTATATAAATTATCTCATACCAAAACCATACCGACTCATACCGAAAATTCGGTATACCGAACTAAGGTATACCGAAAACTTCGGTACGGTAACGATATGAGTTTTCCTCATACCAAAAATTTCGGTAAGGTATAAGGTATGGAGGAAAATGTGCGGTATACCGTACCGAACCATCCCTAGGCTTTTATGAGTTGTTGGCTAACACTCTATTACCAGCAAATCGTCTATGGAGAAGCTGGCGGATACGTCATCATCAACTAGAAGAATATTAGCACGAAGCTCATCAGCAAAGACGTCGCAAGCAAGGCGCTACCCAACCAGGTAGAAGACACACTCAAGCTAGAACAAGTAAGGACATATTCAAGACCAGATTTTAAGCTAAGAGAACTTAAAGTATGATACATTTAAAGGCTTGTTCGTCCCATGAATCAACCAACAAATATTCCTTGGACTTGCTAAAAAGAGTTGTTCTGACTGACGCAGTAAAAGTCCATTTGTTTTTACAGAAAAGACACTGGAAATTAGAAAAGGTGAAACTTCGATAGGACGCGTTCCTTTTGTCTTACAACGGCTCCAAACGGCAAAGAGATTCAAACCTACCAAAGACTGCCTATAAAGAGAGGTCGCATTCAACCACGAGAAGTTTACGATCTTACGAGAAAATTGATCCTACGTATTATTTGAAATCTACTAATTTCTCGAAAGCTACCCATTTCCTATATCTAAAAGGCTCTGTGCTTTTAGCAAGAGATATCTATATTTTCTTACTTCTTGAGTAAGAAAATATCTTAGAGTTGTTACTTCTCTGGTGGCAACTATCACATGTGTATACCATAAATTGACGTTCTTAAGAAGAACTCAAACTCTCACGTCTACTTTGAAGATCAAGGTGGTGTGCCCACGCTTCAAGCCTGAAGAAGTTAATGATTGCAAATGAATTGGTGAGTGCACTAGTGGATTGGTGGATTTGGCATTCACCAGGTAGCTATAGATCGTTGAAACCTTTGTAATTGATAACTTAGTGATTCCAGATTGCGCGTCTGAAGAGAGGACGTAGGACGATTTTGTCGAAACCTCTATAAAATCTGGTGTTATTTACTGTTTTCTTTAAATTCTGCACTAGATTTAAAACCCAACACCTCAAGTGTTGGAGTATATTACTGAAACCGGCAAAGTAATATATCCGACCAGCAAAATAACCGCATTTCTAAACCTAAACTAGTGCAAGAATCACCAGCTCAGAGGGCTTAACATTGAAAAACTTTCGCTGCATATTTGCTTATCTATGATCTGGGGATCAACATCATAAATGACCAAAAAAATAAGCTACACAACTGATATGAAGAAGAGCTACTTTAAGAACTGATAGCAAAGTCAAACTATCAAAAGAGCCGTGCTTATAAGCAGTACACTTCACTGGATAGTTCTGAACAACTGAAGACCTCAGAAGCGTGTACAATAGCTAGAAGATGAAACAGACTCAACCTGCTATAAAAATCTATAAATACTCCACATGAGTATCAATTATATGATACTAAGAATGTGAAGAACTAAGATCTTTGGTTTATGTGCTACATCAAATCATCTTTTTAGTCAGTTTTTCATGTCGTCAAACACGAGACTTTTAACACTATTTGCTAGCGTAATTTTTTCGGAGTTCACTATGTTCCAGAAGAGAATCTAAAGACTGATTTATGAACTTCATTTAGAAATCGACTCACACTCAACTACTGCTATGTTATGTGAGGAACTTAAACTCGTACCACCATTCCACAGAGAGAGGCCTAGCAACGCGTTCATGGTAAAACCAATCAACCTGAAGAGAGCACAAACAAGAGGACTTGTTGGATAAGCATACAACCTGATAACGTAGGAGCTTCGGGCGACTGCAATATACCAATATCATCACTTTGTGGTATAGGTTGACTTGTTGGGTGCGCATACAACCGAAGAATGTAGGAGCTTCCTGTGACTGCTATAGACCAGTAACATCATTTGTAATATATTCTAGTGTTTTCTGATCCTTCTGGCAATCGAATAGTGGATGTAGGATCTTCTGGCATCCGAACCACTATAAAGATCATTGTGTTTTTTTAGTGTTTTCCACACTTTACTCTTTTAACTTTGCATGCATACTTTGAAGCCAACAACTTACAAGTTGTTGAAGTACATCTCTAAACTAGTAAAGTTAACTCATGTGATATAAAACACTTTCAAAATCTCAGCGGGCTTGAGTAGGAGTTAGCTGAGACCAGCACAACGTATTTGATAAAAAAAATTGTTGCGTATTTATTCTCTAATATTTTGGGATTAATATTATTTTTTTTTCTAATACTTACATAGATCTAGTAAAGTAAAGACATAAGTGTCTTTGTGTAGACTACATTGAACAAGATTTAAAATCTTAATCCTCTAGAATTATAAACTTTTTAACCAAAATGTTTGTCAGTGTCTTTAGATTGTGCAAATTTACCACATCATCTTGGCCTACCGAAAATGTTCACATGAATGCATAGTACAATCACAATTCACACTAAAAATATTATAATTTAATAATATTTATATTAGGAAATTTGGATGTTAGAATTTCCTTTATCCTTTTTGTTTTGTTTTGGTGGGTCAAAGGGTCATAATTAGACTAGAAAGTCTCTAGATTAGCCCCAGTTTTGATTTTAAATGTAGAGTCCTATAAGATCTTTTTATCGAGTTTTAATTGGAATTAATCGAAGAATAGACTGAAGAATCAGTCTATGGATGCACAAAGGACTCAGACAGACTGAAAAATTAGTATGGAACTGATCAGTCTGAGTCTCTTCCTTTTGGAACTGACGAGTTTGGGATTTCATCAATATGGAACTCACCAGTCTCAAATATCAAACTTGTTCGTCTGGGGATCAACGATCAAACTAGAAACATCAGCCTGCATGGATTTGACGACTGAGGACATCAACATAGAATCTCTAGTTTCAATCCCCGCGCATAGAGACGAGAAGAATCATCTGAGGAATGTTATCGACAAGTTCAGACTTAAGGATTTGAGATTCCTTAAAGTGTGCAAACTGAAGACTTCAGCCTTGATTCTTCGGACTGATCATACTGGATTCCTCGAACTGATCAGTCTGGATTCCTTGGACTGATCAATACTGATGTTTTAACGCAAAGGTGAACAGTCACACTCAAAGTAAAAAAAAATCAGGAAAGGTACACGATGTCCTGGAAAAGCTACGTGCCTGCGTAGAGGACAGATACCTCGGATTGGACAACATTCGATTGTCTCTAAACGGTTCTATTTTTCAAATCTCTGAATCCTCAATTATAAATAGACGAGGACTCCAAGAGATTAAGGTTACCTTCACCAACCAAATATCCAAACTTTCAAGCGAGCTAAAACTCTGCAAAATTTTCGAATCTACCGTTCGAGGCTTCTCACAACCTTACCGTGTGTCACCTTCTTGAACACAAGACTTAGAACTTTTTATTCTTGAGTTCATTTGGTGTTCTTTCTCTCCAAGAAAGAGCACAACAGTCAAGTACACTATATACTTTGACCCTTACGAGCGTTTAAGCCGCAAGAGAGTCAGTTCCGGGGAGAACAGTAAAGACTCCAATTTCGGCTAGGAGGCTGTGTGGTGTTCCTACACTCTAGAAAGCTGAAAAGTGAAGGACGAACAAAGGACCAGACAAGTGAACTAGCGGATTGGTGGACAAGGCATTCATCAGCTAGTGATAGATTGTGGGAGCACCTTGTAATCCAACACTTAGTGGATTTCCAGACTTTGCCTGGAGAGTGAACGTAAGACTTTTGTGTCCGAACAACTATAAACTTTTGTGTCGTTTATTGCTTCCTGTTATTTGTTTACGTATCTTTAAAACTCAACACTCAAGTGTTGAAGTATAATTTGAAACTGACTAACGACTATAGTGACCTCAAGACGTAAGCTTAACAAACCAAACTGGTGCACAACGACCAATTTAGATACGTGCAATCTTTTTTAATATTTTCACTATGCATTACTATTTTGATCTTGAGACTAACAATTTAAGTGCATGAAAAATTTCTGGATTGGATCCTTAAATTTAACTCCATAAAAACAATATTTTCCAAAAATAGCAACAAAAATATGTTCCTTTTTTTTTCATTTCTGAATGCAAGAAGTAGTGAGGCAATCTTTGGTCTTTGCTATTGGTAATTGACATAGATAGAAAAGTACCACCATGGGAGCACTTTGTACATCTTTTGTCGTGTCATAGAGTTAATTCTACCTAATCCGAACATTGTGCCAATTGTAGTGCAGTTGGTATATACTCTCTCTGTCCCTATTTAATAGTTCTATGTGTAAAATGTACAATAACCAATGTATAGTGTAATAAAGGAATTTAATAATGGATTAGTGGTGTATTAGTAAGTGGAGATTTATTTATTCTATTTATTCAAAAAAGAGATGAAAAAAAGGAGGGTAAATTCCGACACATTCAAAATCTTACAACCGGTGAAAATATTGAATTTGAAACTAAATTAAAATTGCATACAAAGTGGGAAAACCAAATTCAAATTCATATTCATATCAGAGGCATAAACCAACACCAATATTACATTCATATCAGAGGCATAAACCAACACCAACATCACATGCATAAAGAGTAAATCAAGAAGGGACAGAGTAGACCGAATGCTGGGAAAATATATATCTCAGAATTGTCGAACTATGACCAACTTCTACTCAGCCTCAACCCTTATCATCTCCCCAATTGCAAGCCTTGTCATCTGCCCATACTGAGGACCGCTCAGATTCACCATCTTTACCTTGGGGCTTTCCTCCTCCACAATGCCGGCCAACCACGCATCTGAGCCTCCGGCGGCGACAACCTCGTCGTTGAATGTTTCAGGGACGAAGTAAAGAGAACAATCGATTTTAGGAGTTGAGATAACAGAGCCAAAAAATGAGAGAAGAAAGGAAATACTCGAACCCTCCTCTGTGGACCATATATGTTCGCCCCATATGAGGACGTCACCAGCACAGTCGACCGGGGGCAGGGGCAACATTGTTGGAGTTTCTTTATCGCTGAGAACCGACATCGACTTGGGTTTTGCCATTGCGGCAGAGCAAGACTTGCATACCTGAGACCGTAAGAGGGTTTGCAGGCGGTCGTCGGTAGAGGAAAAAACGTTGAAATTCCGTTCGACGATGACAGATAATCACCATCGATCAGTAAATAGATGGGTGAACTGTAGGGTCAGGCGAGAAGGAGAGAGAGAAAGAGAGTGTGTGTGTGTATTGAGAAGGTGTGTGGCTATATTGAGAATGAAATCTAGGGTTTGGGATAGTGGGGAAATAATGGAGGGTTAAAATTGTAAATAAACAATTTCACTCACTTAATTAATGTTAACATAATTTTTATAAAAATCCCTAATTTTAAGTTAATTTTTTACTATTTTAGGTAATGGGACGTACAGAAATGATAAATGAGACTAATAAATTGGGACGGATGGAACATTATATTTGATTAATTTCAAGCATATAGTGATAGACACTAGTAGATGGTAAGTTTAAATCACATTTATACTCGTGTCATGCGCGAATAAATATTTCATATCTCATTTTAATATTTATTAAAATATAAGAAAAGTATATATATACATTTAAGATAAAACCAACTAAGATATTTGTTTAAGATATATAAATAATTGTACTCCCTCCGTCCCGCCAGATTAGTCCACTTCCCTAAAATGGAAAAAGAATTTCTCACATCAATAAAATATTAATTTCACTACACTCACAAACATTGATTTCTGTGTCGAAACCAAAATGACCTAATCTAATGTGACGAATGAAGTATATACATCATTCTTGTTATTAAAATATAAGAAAATTATGTATACACCAATAACCTAAACTTTTCAATATGATAAATTTATAGAACATGTCACAACAAAAAGTAACCAAGATTGCAATAAAAAAAAATTTTACTTGCCAAGAGCTTCCCAAATACCACATATTTGGAGTATTACTCTTCTAAATTATAGGAAAATGACTATAGAAATGGGATTGGAAGAAAAAAAGAAATATAATGGTATGATGAGAAAGTAAAAGGGAATATAATGTATGATGCAAAGAAGGCAAAGGTAAGTAATGGTATATGATTTTGTCCAAGGCATGCATGGCATGGGTCATGGCCTACCAACTTATACTAACATCATTCTATTTCAACCATAACACAATTTATGAAAATGGAAAACCATATTATTGCTACTTTATTAACATCCCAAATATATATGTATTTGACTATTTGGCATTACTCTGAGCTGTTGAGCAATAAACAATGTAACCGGACTAGCCAACATGTATTCATGAGAGGAGAGATATCAAAAGAGATGAAATCATCTTTTTACTTTTTAGGAGAGAGAGAAGTGGGCAATGTCAATGCCATTGATCTTAGTGTCTCATGATCATCTAAGATTTTGCCTCTTTTTAGCCATACTTTGCCCTTTTTTTTCAACATCTTTGATTGTCCTTTGTTGGTTGGCATCATGGAAGATTATATTGTTTGAAATTTGAACTAACTTATTCTTAACAAGTTTCTACGCATTAATTTTGATTTTGATCGTCTATATTACATCGTTAACCCTATCTCTATCATAAGGACAACTTATTTTTGAATTTGGAATACACAATTTAAGTATAGAGGGATTATTTATGTTCCAAATCATTACCATTTATGAATAATTGAACAGCAGTCAAAGTATTTTGTATGTGATTAAGAGGTCATGGATTCAAATTTCTACTGAAACATTTGAGTGTGTGAGTAATAAGTGTGTTTTTAATTAATATATTATTATTTATTAAAAAAGAAAACTCACTTACGTGGGCTGTTTGTGTCTGAAAATATGGAGTAATTATTATGCAAGCAATCATGTGAAATACTAGCCCACTTTTTTGGAGTTTGAGTGATATATGCCAAATAACTTAATAGATCCATAAGTTATATTTTTATCTCTGGCATTCAAAAAATAATTCTAAATGCTGCCATAATTTTACTCAATACAGCCTCATCCACATTTTAAAATATTTATATTACTATTTTACCCTTTTTAAATTATAATTATTTTTTTTAAACATAGCTATAAATTGAGTAATTCTAAATACAACCATAATTTCTCAATATAGTCTATTAATTATTTTTATAAAAACAAAATTATTAATAAAAATTATTATTTTAACCTCAATTTTTAAAATCTACCAAAAAAATAAAAATAAAAATGAATTGCATTGATTAGCATAGCCCCACTAATTAACAACCACAATTTGAAAGAAAAAGAATAAAATAATTCTCTCATCATTCGACAAACAATTTACAAATTAATATTCATAACCTCCATCAATTCAAGATTCATTATATTCATAACCTCCATCAATTCATTTTTTTTTGGTAGATTTTAAAAATTGAATAATTTTCATTAATATTTTTATTTTTATAAAAATAATTAAAAAAAATACTACCTCCGTCCCAATTTATTAGTCTCACTTTCCTTTTTTGGTTTGTCCCATTTATTAGTCACATTTCCTAAAATGGCAAACTTTTTCACACTCACCAATAAAATATTAATTCCACTACACTCACAGACATTGGTTATTGTGTCATTTTGAAATGGAACTATTATATTGGGACGGAGGGAGTAGTAGATTTTAAAAATTGAGGTTAAAATAATAATTTTCATTGATATTTTTATTTTATAATAATTAATAGGCTATATTGAGAAATTATGGATGTATTTAGAATTACTCAATTTGTAGCTATGTTTAAAAAATATAATTATATTTTAAAATGGGTAAAATAGTAATATATATATATTAAAATGTGAATGAGGTTGTGTTGAATAAAATTGTGTTTGCGTTTAGAATTACTCATTCAAAAAACGTTGCCCAATACAACATTCCAAGTCGAGAACCCTCACAACCATATATTCCTCACAAAATTATACGAGAAAAAAAAAAGGTAATATCATTTTAGAAGGTAAGGTTTGGGATTAATGGGAGTGGTGGTGACTAATTAAAATGTAATGGAATTGTGCGAGTCCCTAGGTCAAGATTCTCAAGCAAATCTTGATAGTTAACTTAACAAAATTTCATGCCTTTCCGTCATATCTTCTTCCTTTTGAATTTTACATGATATCCAATATATTTTGGGCGGTCCACTTCCTTTTTTTTTTTAATTTATAGGTAGGAGATTCAATAATTTAAAAATTAAAAGATAATTTAGTTGTTGATTCAGATTTTATAAGATGACGAGTTATCAATTCACGAGTCCAAGAATGTCAAGATTTCGATTCAAAATCTCAATACATCGTAATCCCAAATCGAGAATTTTAAAATTTATGAGGCAATGAACCGTTAGTGGAATAAGATTCTTCCTAAAATAGTAACATATAATTAATAAATCAGTTAATTTTACCAGAATATATAACGTCAGTTGCATTATCTAATCCGGATTTGATTTAAAAAGTGTGTTGTTTGATGCAACCAACATTCACAAGCGAGAAGAAAATGGCGATCTTGGATTACAAATGACAATACATTACATTCTATCTAAGTCACATTTTTACTAAACATAATCTCTTCAAAAAATATTTTTTTTAATAATCCCTTCAAAAAATATTTTTTTAATTATAATATAAAATTATGATTTTAACCCCATAAGCTCTAATTCTATTTAAATAATAAAAATCAAATTCAAACACATAATCACATCACCATTTACGTCAAATAAAAATCAAACCCCAGAAATTAAAATTTCCATCTACAAAAATAAAAACTCCAATATACGAACGCAGTCAACCAACATATATAAATATTACCTTAAAGATCTTGCTTCAAATAAATGCAAGTGAACTTTCATATTGTTGAAACTAGATATTCAATAATCTAATGGATTTTTTTACGATTAACATTATAGACACAACCTTGATTGTTTCTCATCTTCTATATGATTAAGATTCAGTGAATTGTGGAACTCTCCGCATGATTTCCAAATGAAGAATCTTGAGACACTAAGCAAGAGGGGCTCATAATTTTCGGTCAAAGTTTGAATTTGTTTGGTCCTGAGAATGGAGGAGTTCACGCAGAGAGAATGTACTTTTCAGATACAACAAGTCCCCAAAATTTTCAGACTTTGGAGACATGAAGATTCAGTCCTACAGATAAAGTATTTGAAGCAGGATTATAGATTCATGGCAATGTCCACGCATGGATGTGGGCTAGAAACACCGGTTGAAATTTAATTTTCATAGGATGGGGTTTTAACTAGTGTAGAGAATAGACCTAAATTTATGTAGATGGAGATGGTGGCTACATTTTTAGTTTAATTTTCATATTTTAATTAAAATCTTGTATTGGGGGTTACATGGATAAAATTGTGTTGGGTATCAGGCCTACTCCTCCGATGTCCGACTCGGTTTCTCGCCGGATCCCGACCAGACTCAGACTGAGCCTGGGTTCCACGCACAGGGTCTGAATCCCCTGTTCTTGAAGCCTTGCCGCTCCTTCTTTCTCAGATCTGGCCACCGGAGTGCGTCTGCAGGTGCCAAACACCTTGCCTCTTCAGATCGGAACGAGGATCGGCTCAGAGCTTACCTCTTGCGGCCCCCCCTTTGCCATCCAACCGACCACAATGGGAAACTATGGGTGACAGCTTCTCAGGTTACTCACAAGCTCACCAAATCTCTCATCGGAAACCATCTCAGGCCACTTAGGGTTAGGGAAGGTTAGAGAGAAGTCAGAGCGAAGAGAGAGAGAAGAACAGTTGTGCGGCGCAAGAGATTAGGGTTTGAATCACTCACCCCGTAAGCAAACCGGAATGAGGGAATATATACAACCAGGTCGAAAGAAACCGCCCCGTAACCGTTTTCCCCCAAACCAAAACCCAATCCAACAAAACAATCCATAAACCAAACCAAGATAATAAGTGGGCTCGGATTAAGAAGTGGGCTGGAATAAACCAATTGGGCCAACACAACTCACAATCTCCACCTTGTTGGCCAGGGTTGCAAGGGGTATTGCCACTTATTTGGGTTGTCATCATCGCCAAGTTGCCTAGCCATTTATGTACTAGGACTTGCAAGGGCAAGGTAAAAGGCACACCACAGAACACACTCTATTAGTACCTGCATAAGCCCCCAAAGACAACCAAGTTTAGCAAAAAATTTAAAACAGATACTTAAATGAACAAAGTAAACACAGAGTAACAAAACAATTAGCAGGTAATGTTTTAAAAACACTAAGTAAAGAAGAGCAAATTGCCAAATTATCCATGGTCAAAGTTAAGTATGTTTTGACATGATATGAATTTCTCTAAAGGCAAACACTTAGTTCCCATATCAGCAGGATTAAATTCAGATGCAATCTTCTTTAATGAAACAATTCCTTTTTCAACTATATCCCTAATGAAATGAAACCTAACATCAATGTGTTTGGTTCTATCATGAAAAACAGGATTCTTGCATAGTTGAATAGCAGATTGTGAGTCTGAAAACAATGTAGGTGTGTCACTTAGAACTTTTATTTCAGACAGAAGACCCTTAAGCCAAAAAGCCTCCTTAAATGCATCAGTAATTGCTATGTATTCAGATTCAGTAGTAGATAATGCTACAATTGGTTGAAGTTGTGACTTCCAACTTACACAAGAACCACATAGGGTAAAAACATATGAAGTAGTAGACTTCCTATTATCCCTATCATTAGCATAATTCGAATCCACATAGCCAATTAATTTCACACCATCAGAACACTTAGAGAATTTTAAACCAGTGTGCTGTGTGTGATTTAGATACCTCAATAACCATTTAAGGGCTTCCCAGTGGGGCTTACCAGGGTTTGACATATATCTGCTTAGCAAGCTTACACAATATGCTATGTCAGGTCTTGTACTTACCATGAGATACATCACAGATCCTATAGCATTTGTATAAGGAATTGGTTTCATTTCATTAATTTCAGAATCAGTTTTGGGGGACTGATCCTTACTTAGAAGAAAGTGGGAAGCTAAAGGAATATTAACAAGTTTAGCACTTAGCATAGAGAACTTATTTAACACCTTAGCAACATATGCAGCTTGATTTAAAATCAGTTCAGATTTCTTTCTATCTCTAGTAATATCCATGCCTAGAATTCTTCTAGCATTTCCTAAATCTTTCATCTTAAAATGATTAGCTAAATGCTCCTGAACCAGCCTAACAGATTTCATGCAAGGACTAACAATGAGCATGTCATCCACATACAACAGCAAGAAAGTAGGCACATCTTTATCAAGTTTGAAATATAGACAATGATCATGTACACTTCTTTCAAACTTGAGAGACTTTATCACATTATCAAACTTGATATTCCATTGTCTAGGAGATTGCTTAAGTCCATATAAGGCTTTCTTAAGAAGACACACATGATTAGGATAAGTTTTGTCACAAAATCCTTCAGGTTGGTTCATAAAAATATCTACATCCAAGTCACCATACAAGAAGGCAGTTGTAACATCCATTTGCACAAGTTCCCAATTAAAATGAGCAACTAGAGTAAGCATGATCCTAACAGTGGTAAACTTGACTACAGGTGCAAAAATTTCACTGTAATCAATTCCTTCTTTTTGAGTAAAGCCTTTTGCAACTAACCTAGCCTTATATCTCACAGATTGACCATCGTGTTTGATTTTATAAATCCATTTACAGTCAACTATAGAGATATCATTTCTCCTTTTAACAAGTACCCAAGTTTGATTCTCATGTAAACTGTTTATCTCTTCACACATTGCCTTATGCCATAGTTTAGAATTAGAAGACCCTACTGCCTGTTTAAATGTCTTAGGTTCATTGCTATCTAATTCATCAAACACATTAAAGGCATGCAAAGTGAGTTCATAATCATCATACTTTCTGTTTGCTGTAACATGTCTCTTAGATCTGTCTCTAATCAAATTGTAATCACTAAGATTATCAGAATTAGAAGGCAGCAGAGAATCAAAAGAATCAGAGGTAGATGCTCCACCTTGTTCATGAAAATTAGAATCAAGCATATCATTATGCACATCATTATCATTCACATCAGAATTATCACCAAGATGTTCATTATTAGGAAGCTCCACCTTATTCAATGTATGATCAGAAACAGAAGTAGATTCAGACTGAATAGAACAAGGAAATTCATTTTCATTAAAAGTAATGTCCCTACTTATAATGACTTTGTAGTCTGAATCAGTTATGTCCCACACTCTATATCCCTTGGTTCCCTCAGGGTAACCCAAGAAGACACACTTTCTAGCCCTTGGTTCCAACTTATCACCTTTCTGATGTATATAGGCAGTGCACCCAAAAATTCTAAGGTTAGATAGGTCCAAGGGTTTATTAGTAAAGGCAGATTCAGGGCACTTTCCATCTAAGGGAACAGAAGGTGACCTATTTATCAGGTAGGCTGCTGTCATGACTGCCTCACCCCAGAAAGGTTTGTCTAAACCACTGGCAGACATCAGACATCAGACATCTAACCTTCTCAAGAAGTGTCCTATTCATCCTCTCAGCAACCCTTTTTGCTGAGGTGAATAGGGCACAATCCTATGTCTTTTAATACCATATTCATCACACAGTCTGTCCATTTGATTGTTGCAAAATTCTAAACCATTATCTGTTCTAAGGGTTTTTATTCTCTTTCCTGTTTGATTTTCTATTAAGTTCTTCCAGTTTCTAAACTTCTCAAACACCTCACTTTTATTACTCATTAGAAACACCCAGACCTTCCTAGAAAAATCATCTATGATAGACAAGAAATACCTCTTTCCACCCCTGGTAGGCTCACTAGAAGGGCCCCAGACATCTGCATGTAAATATTCTAGGATGGAGGTACTCTTAGGGTAGTTTGGTTGAGGGTTATGAGGAAAAGTTACCCTACTTTGTTTGCCTAAGACACAAGATTCACAAAAAGGCAAAGTAGTAACATTATCCTTACCAAACACTCCTTGTTTCTTGAGAATATTTAACCCTTTATTACTCATGTGTCCTAATCTCAAATGCCACAAATTTGAAGCTTCATTACTTAGATCTTTGGCAGAATTAGCACATGCAACAGGTTCAGCTTTGCAAACATACAAATTGTTCTTCTTTTCAGCTTTAAAGACAATTAAGGACCCTTGCATAATCTTCATTATACCCTTCCCCCATCTACCTTCTAAGCCATCATTTTCTAAAGATGAACAAGACAGGAGATTAAAGCACAGTTCTGGAACAAAACGAACATCTTTCAGAGTATAAGAACAACCATCAACAAATTTTAGCTTAATGTCCCCTATTCCTTCTACCTTACACCTTTTTTCATCAGCAAGAAGAATGTAACCATTTTCAATGGATTTCAGACAGGTAAACAAGTGTTTGTGTGGTGTGATGTGGTAAGTACAACCAGAATCCACAATCCAATCATTATCACACAATTTACTAGTGCATGCATAAGCAGAGGGTACAAAATTTATACATTCAGGAGAGAAGACCATATAGACATCACCCAGACTGTCACCTTTTGCAGAATTAACATTTGAGTTACTGCTCTCTCCCCTTTCCCTCTTAGGCCTAGTACATTGTTTTATATAGTGACCAAATTCACCACAATTGTAACACTTTCTCCCTCTCATCTTTGACTTAGACCTAGACCTATTATCATATTGGGGTTTCTTTCCATCCCTAGACTGATCATTGTTCCTGTTGTTCTTATCATTCCTATTCTTAGACCTGCCTCTTACATGCAATATTTCATTGTTACTGCCCTTATTCTTAGCTCTGCCACGTTTAAGATCTTGTTCTTTACTTTTAAGACCACACATGACAGTTTCTAGAGTAACAGAATCCCTACCATATTTAATTGCAGACTTAACATCATTGTAAGAGTCAGGAATGGCATTTAATAAGGCAATGGGAGCATACTCATCAATGTGTTCATCACCAGTCAGTTTGATATCTTGAATCAATTTGTTAAACACATCCAAATTTTCATCAATATCCTTATTAAAATCCAATTTAAATCTGAAGAATGTCTCAAGCAAATACATCTTACTTGGCAAAGAAGTTTCAGTAAACAGGGTATTCAATTTATCCCATATTTCCTTTGCAGTTTTAATTCTACCAATTTTTCTCAAGACAGAATCAGACAGATTTAATATTATGATGGACCGAGCATACTCATCTATCTCTATGCGCTTTTCAGGTGTGTCTGAATCAAGAAAATCAGCAGTAATAGCTCTCAAAACCTTTTGTTGGATCATAATACACTCTATCTTTTGTTTCCATATTGAAAAATCGGTTTTCCCATTAAAAGGGGTCATACCATGTGAATTTAAACCCGCAGACATTTTTAATGCATAAACCGAGACACCAACAAACACAAAAAACACCAAATGCAGGTAATCTTTATCACAGTAGGTGGTATCTTCAGAAAAACAAAAGATATGCACAGAGGTGACAGGATTCAACAATATTAAGGCTGTACTTAGTCCCAGGCTATACCCTAAGGTTTTAACAGGTTGTTTAAATTTGCAGCAACACACAAAAGGATGCAGTAAGCCTTTAAAACAACCTAGAGCTTTATTAATGCTATACAAAGTACCAGAAATAGCAGCGGAAGATATCAAGTACATTAATACACTCAGATAAGAACTCAAAAGTAATCAGGAGTGTAAAACGACACACCAAAAGAACAGAGATGCACCAGGTAACAAAGCGAATCAGTTATAGCCACAGAAAGGAAAGGAAATCACCCAAACTTTTCAGAAAACCACAAGAAACCACAGATTAAGTCAGGAATCACTGGTTATCAGAGCACGACACACAAAACCACTCAGAACACAAAGGGATCCAAATTTACTTCGGTTATCCGAGTAGTAAAATGGATTCCCTGCAAGCCGCGGTTGTCCGGACCGACTTGCAGAGATATACAGTTTGGGGATTATGGGGAAAGGGATGTATCCAGTCAGTTGGAGACTAGGATACCTATCTAGCATGCAAGACAAACCCTAAATCCTAAACAGACTCTTATAGAAAACGAATTTAAAAGAAGACCTAGGAATCTAAGGGTTTCAGAGTTATACCAGAGCGGGGACCCTAGGTGAGGGTTCACCCGACTTACCAGCCGTGCCCTGGGGCACCGACGACGTGGATCCTTCAGCGAGCCAGTCGGTCAGAGCGAGTAGCAACCTGGCTCTGATACCACTGTTGGGTATCAGGCCTACTCCTCCGATGTCCGACTCGGTTTCTCGCCGGATCCCGACCAGACTCAGACTGAGCCTGGGTTCCACGCACAGGGTCTGAATCCCCTGTTCTTGAAGCCTTGCCGCTCCTTCTTTCTCAGATCTGGCCACCGGAGTGCGTCTGCAGGTGCCAAACACCTTGCCTCTTCAGATCGGAACGAGGATCGGCTCAGAGCTTACCTCTTGCGGCCCCCCCTTTGCCATCCAACCGACCACAATGGGAAGCTATGGGTGACAGCTTCTCAGGTTACTCACAAGCTCACCAAATCTCTCATCGAAAACCATCTCAGGCCACTTAGGGTTAGGGAAGGTTAGAGAGAAGTCAGAGCGAAGAGAGAGAGAAGAACAGTTGTGCGGCGCAAGAGATTAGGGTTTGAATCACTCACCCCGTAAGCAAACCGGAATGAGGGAATATATACAACCGGGTCGAAAGAAACCGCCCCGTAACCGTTTTCCCCCAAACCAAAACCCAATCCAACAAAACAATCCATAAACCAAACCAAGATAATAAGTGGACTCGGATTAAGAAGTGGGCTGGAATAAACCAATTGGGCCAACACAACTCACAAATTGTAATATTATTATAATTTAAATTCTTTTTTTTTTTTTGAAGGGACTATGGCAAAACGTGACTTTGTTTAGAATCACCCTAAATAAATAATGTATCTTATTGAAAAAAAATTACAAAAATGGTTATTAGCATCACACATCTTATAAAGGAGACTTTTTAAGGGGATGAATTTTTTTTCAATAGAAATGCATTTGTTTAAAATTATACACTTAGGTATCTTCGGAAAAATTCAAACTTATGGCCTCTAAATTTCAGGTTAAATGATTTAATCACTACATCCCGCAAGAAAATGATACTTGAATATTCTATACTTGTGAATATTTTTTCAAATGATTGTGGGACATTTAATATACATCATAGAGTGGATCATTTAATCATAAATCATTGTTGGAGTACACAAATTAGTTGACTTTGACACCATGTAAGTAAAAAAAAATGATTATTTTACATTGCATATTAGCCACAATCATTTTTTAAAATTAATGTGAAAAATCTAATATCCCAAATCAATATAAGACATTTAATAATGGGCCCAAAAGCTACAGCATGTTCCTAATTCTAAGGGGGTAGAAATTCAAGAGACTTGTATATGAAAATTTGGGAGTTAGACACACAGATATTATTTTGATTTTCCATCTCCAATTATAATAATAAAAAGTAGTTTCATTAATAATTATTCGAAATTTCTCTACTTTATGCCAAAAGAATTAATGGAGTTACTATACGAGTTCATCAGATCTTATAATTTAATATAATGGATGTACGACATTATACGGGTACACATATTTCTCAAATTAAGCAATCTTGTTGATTTTTTTATTTACTACATTGATGCATACTTCTATGTATGCAACAATATATTTAGTTTGCGAACATAAAACCATGGTAATTTTTAAACTAAAAAAATTATATCATATGAGAATAGTTTTTAGTATGAGAAATGAGAATAAATCTCAGCCTTTGAATTTGTGATTTCAACGCTCATGATCTATTTCACTCCGTGTGCAGTTTTCCTCGATTATCCTGCAGTTTTGCAAAAGTAAGGTTATTTTTGTAATTTTAGCTATTTTTTAAATCTGAAATAGCATCTCATCAGATTTTGTATTCTTTTCTTCGCGCAATTTGATTTCTTCTTCCTTCTTCGTTCGATTTGATTTATATTTCTTCTGTTGATCAAATATCTTTAATTTCTTTGTTTCTGGATTTCACATTCGTGTTCGGTCTCGACTTTGTTAATTGTGCATGAATATAGTTTTAAAAAAATTATTTTATTCAGATCGACGTTCATTTTTACAATTATATTGTGCATCTTTAGTGTTAACTTTGTGCATTTTTGTATCTTACGGGTTCATTTATTTCAAAGTGTGTTGATGAGATGAATCATTTTAAGGGCAGAGTTTTTAGAACTGTTGATGTTGATATTGAGTTTTATAAAGACTACGCTCGTGTTGCTGCTTTGAAGAAGAAGATGTTTAATTTTTTAATTCGTATTTATGTAAAAATGAAGTAAATCGTGCTAAAAATGAAGTAAATCGGGCTAAAAATGAAGTAAATCGGGCTAAAAAAGCAGGTTGTTGTTCGTGTTTGAGTATTTAAAAGCTAAAACTGCAGGATATTGAGACAAAAATGTCGGGTTTTTCAATTTGCTGAGAATGAATCTTGTTCATTGATTGGATGAGATGGACGCGCAAGATCTATTCTTATTTCTCATAGTAACTCATATTCTCACCTGACCACTACCATATATATATATATATAGAGTTGCGTTCATTTCTGAACTAAATACCCTGAATGAACAATGACCTAAGATCGAACCGTACAATTTTTTAATCCAACTGCCCTTGATTTGACATGTGTAATTTATTTTATATATTTTTTTTAATTACAAAGGGTATTATAGGAAACATGAAATACGCATTTATTTTTGTATCTCCGTGGATTTGGTAGTTTCCATTATTTATGCATAATTCTCTCCAAATCAAATCCCTACAGATTTATTCAAAATTAAGAGTCCGTCTACAATTCCTAGAATTTTTTTCCCAGCGAAAATTCCTTTCTCCACCATTAGCCACCACCGTGCAACCAGTTGTAGGAGGATTGCTGCATGCGCCACCTCTTTGGAGCCAACGACACAGGATCTTTCCCCCTCCCCCACGGTGGTGCTCACCACATGCCATCATTGCTTGGTATTTTCTAGGTTTTTTGAAGACATTTGTCTTCATTTTCATTAGATATTTCCGCCGATAGGAGATTTTCTCCACCCGTGCGCGGCCCAGCGCAGGCGACACCGCCGCCCTATATCTTGTCGTCCGAATATTTGCGGTCCAGTCTTAAAGTCCGATTCGCGATTTGGCCATTCCACTTGGACGATTTTCGTCCAAGATCCGTTGTTATGACTAGTTGTTTGCTGCCTTGTCTCATCTGGCGATGTCGACGTCATTCTTCGAATCCGGCTGACACTTGGTGGATCGCCTTCACGTCTAGATTTTATTTTATTTTCTGTCATATGCGATTGTCATTTTTTTTTTATGTGAGTGTCATTATTTATGAATAAATGTATCATTCTTCGAATCCGGCTGACACTTGGTGGATCGCCTTCGCGTCTAGATTTTATTATTTTTGTGTCATATGCGATTGTCATTTTTATTTTATGTGAGTGTCATTATTTATGAATAAATGTATCATTCTTCGAATCTCTGTTTAACGAATAATTAAAATTGTTTATACATTTAATGATAATATATTACTGGAAGTTGAGAGAATAACCTTATAATGACACACAAAGTCATAAATAATGACATACAAAGCAATAAATAATGATAACGATTAACTTAAGATTATGGAATAAATCGTGGTGCATTTTCTCTTTCCAATTTATTTGATAATAATGGAAAAAATTATTAATGACAACCAACAAACATGCTAAATATTCGATTAAATTTGTCTAGATCGTGGGTTGATCCTAATTGGTAACTGTCCCCATAAATTTCGACTTTCAGTTTTTAATTGTGCGGGTTATTATTATTTTTCCGTTTATGCCCTTTAAATGACAAAAACTAGCCTATTTAATGATAGATGGAAAGATTTAATCTGGAACGTTGATTTACAAAATGGATGGTTAGATTTTGTTCTCTGTTCATTCACATATACCTGTTCAGTCTAGATCACTCCCCTATATATATATATATATATATATATATATATATATATTCTCTCGAGTTGTCCTTAATAATAACTCATGAACTATTTTTCATTTGCATGGATTCGTTCAATTATAACTATTTATATTAATCAAGTCAACTTTGTACACCTATTTCATCGAAATAATTAAATAAACCAATCAAGAAATATATATTGTTGACTCCCCAAATTTATTTTTAGATTAGATTACCAACCATGTAATTAAAATAATATATTTTAAAAAAAATTCAAGAATTAAACGTAGCGACAAAAGATTAACGTCAGTCTCAGTGGGCCCGTGTTCTGATCCGACATAGATCCTGCGGTGGAGAGAGTGACATGTTTTTTCTTAAATATGCTCACTCGGTCCGAACAAAATAGGTCCTCTTACCAAATTGGGAGTCCCAACTAAATTGGTCCATTTTTAAAAATGGCAAATCTTTTCACACTCAACAATAAAATATTCATTTTATTTACTCATTCTACACTCGCAATTCTTAATTTCCGTGCCAAAAAGAAAATGGTCTAATAAATCGGGATGGAGGGAGTATAAGATAGAGGGTGTTTTCGGCATTCCAACGAGTGCAACATTAAGTTTTTCTTTACTTGATTTAATTAGCTAACTACTACTTACCTCCCTGTTTATTTGTCCTTTGAGATTTGACACAATAACTAATGTAATTAAAGATAAAAGAAATTAATATTTTATTAGTGGGTGTGTACAAAATATATATCTATAAAATATTTAATGAACGAAAAGTTAGGGGTTAATCTCTTAAATAGGTACAAAAGATTGCATATACCTCTTGAAATCTGAAAGAGTACAATAACAATATAAGTTTAAAAATCCTGCGAAAATTGTCCTTTGAAATTGATTAAGGAGAATCCCCTTCGATATTAGTTGAGGAGGAGTCTCTTCGTCATCTGTTGTTTGATGTCTTTGTAACTCTCCTACATTGTTGGTCCTTCGTTGTATAAAATGTATGGGCGAATGACCCTTCTTCGGCTACTTTGATCTCTAGTTGGGACTCCTTTGGTGATTCCTTGTCCTTCAAGGGGAGGTCTTCAATGGTGAAGCTCCTTTGTTCGATTTGCCTGTCCTTCGAGCATAGTTCTCATGGTCTCCTTCAAGTTTATTTTATTTGGCTAGAAGAGATGTTAGTTTATTCTCGTCCCTTTGAAAGTTGAGGGGTGTGCTTCGCTCACTTCTTTGTTCTTCCTTATCTTTTTTAGTTCGACTGGACTTATCGTTTGTTGAATAGCCTGGGTCAATGACTCCTTCATTTTCAAAAGTCCTTCTAGAGTGACCCATAATAACTATAAATATTAATTATTGAAAATGAATAAAGAAATAAAATAAATTAGGATAAATAAACTATGTCATTAGTGTTAAAATGGGCTCACTCAAATAAAATTGGCTTGTAAGGATGTTACTCATTCTTATAAAATCAATTTCCAATGGATTTCCTCAAAATAAATATATAAATAAAAACTAATAGCCAGAGGGACAAATCACTATTATGTAAAATAAAGTTTATTAGTCCGTCTTTTTTTTTTTTTTTTTCGTATGTCCTATTTATTAGTCTTATTATAAAAACGAAAAGTTAATGTACTTACAAATAAATTATTAAATTCCATTTTCTTATATGTCATTGGTTATTTTGAATAAAAAATATGGAATTAATAACATGGATGGATAATAAATTTTAACTCTTAGATGGATCACATTAATAATTAAGATAAAAAAATCAATTATTTAAAAAGTATAAAATTAGAATAAACTTAAATCAAAACCATGAATTTTTGTTGATAAATTATATAAATTTATTTTTATTTAATATAGACTTACCTTCAACATGTGATTCATATATATTAGGGTAATTTTATTCATAGCTCTAAATCTTTCTTTAAAGCCCCAAAAATAATTTAAACATAAATAATTATTTTTCAGACTATTTTATCCTTATAGCCTTTACTTATTTAAATATCTATTAAATTAAAATACTGCTCTTAATATAGCCCCAAATATTTATGAATTCTAAAAAAAATATAGCTCCACTTAAATACGAATTGCATGACACGATTTTATCATAATTGCTCTACTAGTTGCCCACCCACATAGCCATTTTTAAAGAATATTAATTATAATAGCATTATTCTTCATTATGCGTATTCAAAGCTTAAAAAATAATGAACATTAACATTTAATTATTCAGTCTTTGATTTTGTGTTCGCTTCATTTTTCAATAATACTTCTATTATTATATTTTTTATAATGCTAATTTACTAGTTTTGCAAATTTACATAGCAATTCATTCACAATACAAAATTAAATAATTAATTATTGATTCATTATGCTTATGATTGTTGTTTTTGTTCAAACGAAAAAAAATCCAACTGAACAGCCAATGTGAAATCACGACAAATTTATTGAAGTTTAGAATTATAAATTTTAAATTTTGAGGGTTATACAAACGAAAATCTAAATAAGGGTTTAATTTTTTGAATTTTTAAAAAGTTAGGAATAGAAATGTCCAAGAAAAAATTAGTTGAATTTTAATTATTTTTTAAGGTTATAAAAAGAAATTTGAGGTTATTAATAGAATGGCCCTATATATTATACATATATATTAGGCATATATTATACATATATATTAGGCGAAGAGGTAATATTTTGTTTGTTACCACTCCACCTCCATTATAAAATCTTTATTGTCTGTAATTTTCATGGAAGAGAGTAAATTTAGAGGAGACAGAAGATTCTTTACAGAATTCTGAATATCTGAATCTGACTGCCATGCCATCCGTTCCCCCCTGAATTTAGTTGGAAAAAAAAACACACACACACAAAAAGCAGACAAAAACAACCCCACCCCTCCAATCAGTGGCAGCCATGGCAATTCCATCAAAACTCAAGCCCTGTTTCCATCACCCACCTCTCATTGGATAATCATATTGGCGCATTTTAGCACACTCTCCCCCCCATCATCTTCTCCTCTGCGGTGACTGTGACAGAAAAACAAATAAATAAAGCAAGCAGCACATATAAAATCATCGTTCTTCCACATTCGACCCCAACACAAGAAATCTCAAGCTCCACATTTTTCGCACACACTCAGAGTGATATCCACCCTCAAACACCGCACAGCTCTGATCTTTACTCCCCAAGTCGATTTTTCGACCAAGAAACAACTTCAGTCCTCACATTTTCGGCTGCATTTTGCAATGGAGAAAGTTGTCTTCGCGGTTAATTGCGAGCTTAAAGCTTGCGGAATCGTGTAGCGGTGTTACCTGTTAGAACTTGAAAAAAGAAGAGCCATCTTCCACTTCTGTTTTCTCTCTCGCCCCCCTTTCACTTTCACCCTCTCTCTCAAGAATGGCCTGCAAGCGCGTGATAGCAGAGAACTTGGATCCAGAGAGGAAAAGGAGTGGTGGGTTGAGAACTAAACAAGCTGGGCGTGGTTCTTGCAGAGGAAGTTAGGCTTGGGGCCTGGAGAGATATTGAGGAATTATCACAATACCTTTGTCCTCACACTCCCCACCCATCAATCAATCCTTTGGTGAATGTAGATATTTTCTGCACTGGGTGCTCATTCTGTTCGTGCTGCTACTGCTCCCTTAAATTCAAGTAGTTGCGATGGGTCATTTGTTGAAAGAGGGTTTGAAGACTCTTTGTGGGGTTAATCAATGGTCTTACGCTGTTTTCTGGAAATTTGGCTGCCAAAATCCCAAGTAAGTTTGTAAAGCTAATATTTTAACATTACACTGGCATTTCTGTTGGTCTTGCTGTGTGTGTTATTCCAAATGGAGGACTTCTGATATTATTCAGTGAATTCTTGATTTGTGCTTCTATGCCGTTGTGTGAAGTGATTCCCTGTGAAGCCTACTGATAATGGATTGAGCGAAAAGATATTTTTTTTCCCCCTCATAATGGATATTTCATTTTCTGCGGGAAAAAATAATAAGCCAAGAGCAACCAAACAAACACATAATGCTAAACACCTTTTTTCCCACAAGATTTCTTCTCCTTGACTAAATTGAAAAGATTGCGTTTTGTTTGATCGTGACTATTCGTTTAAACAATCTGTTTGTTTGTGTCTGGTGAAAATTGCCTAATTTAGCACAATTACAGAACTTTGATGTCTCTTTTTCATTTATCTTGTTATGCAATCACTTTCGTTTTCTGGTCGGTCAATTTACTTTGTCTCGAGAATCTCAGTGCAAGAAAAAAAAGAAAATGGTTTGGTTCTAGTTGATAAAGGCCTTTCTCATGTTATAATTTCCTGCTCCCCAGATTCCGATGCTTTTCTTGTTTGCCTCTATTTGTACTATTCCTCATGTGCAGCAATTTCTTGTTTCTTACGTCTATTTTAAGGATGATGATGTTAAACTTTGATTTGGCAGGCTTTTAGTTTGGGAAGAATGTTACTGCAAGCCTGCGGCATGTCCAGGCGACGTCGATGCTTCTTGGATTTCAGCTGAAGACAATGTGCATTTGCTTGTGAACAAAATGATGATGGACAGCCATTTTAGCATTGTAGGAGAAGGGTAAACCTCACAATCTTGATCTGCAGTTGAGGTCTGAATAAATTGCTCGTAACACTAGTGACTTGTTTGATTCTGCCTCAGATTAGTTGGAAGAGTTGCGTTTACCGGAGACCATCAATGGATCCTATCTCAGACTTACTATGGAAACTCTCATCCGCCAGAGGTATGATTTTTCTTGCACTCGTCAATTTGGCCCGATTGATGCTGTGCCTGATTCACTCACATTCAAGCATTGAATTTACAATATCTTGTCTTTTTCTGCTTGAAGTTGATATTTGGTGTGGACTTATGTTCATCTAAGTTTTACTAGGATTTCTCATCAAATAATGCTGTATGAATGAACTTTCTTTTATCTTTTGCTGGCCTTCCAGGTTGTTGAAGAGGTTCGCCAACAATTCTCAGCAGGAATGCAGGTAAAATATTACGTCTATCTTGACATGTTTCGATTTTTTATGAAACTCGGTCTTGATTCTGTTTTCGTTCTTGATCAGACAGTTGTAGTTATTCCTGTTGTACCGCACGGCGTTGTGCAATTTGGGTCATGCATGACAGTAAGTTCATGCTCTACATGATTTTCAAACAACTTTTTTGTGGATAATTCATTTTAAACGGATGTATCTGCCATTATCAGGTAATGGAGAATCTTGGGTTCATTAATGATGTAACATCATTAATCCTTCAGCTAGGTGCACTGTTGGCACCAAATTATCAAGCCAAAGAACATGCTGCGTGTTATGAAGCCTCGTCAGAAGTGGCTGATGCTCCCGGCTTGTTCGGCACTTTTGATTATGCACAGAACACGAGCCATAATGAGCTGCAGATCAATAGTGCTGCTTTTCAAGCCACAAACTCAAATCCTGATGGAATCAGGCTCCAAGACTATCACCGGGAACCAAGAATAACCCTGCCAGTGATAAATGGTGTGGCAAAAGCTGAAGTTATCTCCTCGAATTCCGAATTGTGGAGGAACCAAGATACCTATATGTACAGGCCAAGTTCTGCTCTAGGTGGTCAACTGTTGGATGAAGTAAATGGACTATGTATAGGCAGTGAGCCTAACGACATGTTTCATCAAGTGGAAACTTCCAACTCTAGTTCAGTTGATTGCTTCACATCTAATTCTTTGCTTGCTTATAGCTCTGATAGCAAACTTCGCCACATGGATAACAAGTTTGGAGAAATCGAGTTTCACAGCTGCCAGAAAGAGATGGGACGGAATACCATGCAAGCAAATGATTTTCCTCTGCCTCAGTTCATGGCTGAGCTTATTCCTGGTTTTGTTCAGGATGATGTATGTGTCCAACCTGAACTAGGAGATGATTTGTTCGACATTTTGGGACCGGACTTCAAGAATAAGTTGTTCAATGGTTGCATGAGCAATGCGTCAGCCCCAAAGATGCAACCCTTGGATAGTAAAAACAATTTGCCACCTAACAAGAGTCTTGCTTATTTAGAATTACATGGAAACTCAGAGAGTGGGATTTTCTCCTCGACTGGACCTGACCATCTCTTGGAGGCTGAAGTTTCTAAGATTAAAACTTGTAGCAAGCAGAGTATGGATGATGAGATTTCATGCAGAACCACTTTGACAAATACCAGTAGCCCCAATGCTTCACTTCCCTATGGCCGATTTCCGGTTTCTGACCCCTTGGAGTATATGGCAAAGGCAGGAGCAATGAGTTCTAGCTCGTTGCTAATGGGATCTTCCAAACAAGAATCAAGATCTTATTCTCATGGAAGTTCCATCCCAGGGAAAGCAAAACCAAGTAACAGTGGACACTCTAAGATATCAGATGAAGCCGGCAAAGCAAGCCGCAAGCGTCTTAAGCCAGGAGAAAGCCCGAGGCCTAGACCAAAAGATCGCCAAATGTTCCAAGATCGTGTCAGGGAGTTGAGGGAAATCGTGCCAAATGGGGCAAAGGTACATTAGAGAGTTCAGATTTCTTGATTTGTCTGAGCCTTTTACACTTGGTGTTTTGTTAAAACAGTGCAGCCTTGATGCTCTGCTGGAAAGGACCATCAAGCACATGCTCTTCTTGCAAAGTGTCTCGAAGCATGCAGACATGCTAAAGCAAACTGGCGACTCTAAGGTGCAGGAAACGATCTAGTGTTTGCCATGGAACTCCAAATATCGAAAATGTGAAACACTTAAAATCTTCATTGGTTATGACTATCAGGTTGTTGACAAGGATGGAAGCTTGCTTTTGAAAGATAAGTTCGAAGGAGGAGCTACGTGGGCGTATGAAGTTGGTTCGCAATCCATGGTCTGTCCTATCATAGTCGAGGATCTTAACCAGCCTCGTCAAATGCTAGTTCAGGTAATGCCACCATCCTCTTACCTCCATGCCTTTAAACTCAAAGTTTTATCCAACATATATTCCCTCTTTCTTGTGATAGATGCTGTGTGAGGAACGAGGTATGTTTCTAGAAATAGCAGACATTATCAGAGGACTCGGCCTGACCATTCTAAAGGGGGTCATGGAGATGAGAAATGACAAGATCTGGGCACGATTTGCTGTAGAGGTATGTGATCTTTTTGAAGTGGTCTTGTGTGGGATGCCTTAAACTAACTTGTCAACTTCACCTTCTCCAACAGGCAAATAGGGATGTGACTAGGATGGAAATCTTCATGTCATTAGTTCGTCTCCTGGAGCAAAGCTTAACGGGCATCAGCAACGATAACCCGACTGCTCAACAGTTTCACCAAGTTGCCTCAGTTCCTCTTGGCTGCTAGTTTGCAGCGATGATTACATCTTGTTTGAATGTGTTAAGAGCGAGTGAGAAAACCAGAAGCTCGCCATGACTAACATGTTGTGAAGAAACTCTCAGGGTTGTAGGTCTACTAGTTTGGTGTATGAGGGAGAAAAAGTTATAGCTTTTGGATTAGTGTATGAGATGTGATGGTTAAGCTTGTGGATTAGTGATTCTATGTAAAATCTCCAAATATATTTTTGGGGTGATTTCCCTTTCCACAAATTTTCATTCTATTTAAATGCTACCTCACTCAACACCATTTTACTTATTAATTTTACAGTTAACTAGCACTGTTCCTCCACCAATCTCCTATCTAGTCTAGTTTTAGAATGCAACTATTTTTCTTACTTTTGAGAACTCTTGGAATTTTCATCTTTCCAGAAACAAATCTTCAAGTGTGAAGAGTAGCATCGGCGGCCCGGCCCGACCTGAACCGAAAGGCTATTAGGAGGGACAGTCAGTCTGCTTATATAAATAGTGACTTGAGAGGAATAGTATAAAGAATTTAATGGACTAAGCCTTGATGTGGTATCACTTCAACGCTTCATATAATGAATCTTTCTGTTATTAAGCAATTCAATAAGGCTAAACATAGGCCAAGCAGGAATCAGGTTCACCGCCATTAACCATGCATCTTTTCATTATCAAGATTTAATGCAAGATTCTTCTTTCAATCTGATTGTTTTCTGATCTCATTCTTCACGTTTCAACTACCCAGAACTCTTCCCTGTCCTAGAATATGAACAAAGAGTTACAAGATGAGAAGGGCAGCAGATGTAAGTGATCATGTTTCACATTTTGATGTCTAATCAGGTTCTTGAAAATGTGAACATGGCTGGCAGCGTAGAACTGATCTGTCCAGGGGCTAGATGATTTTGCACGACATCAGTAACTAATGGCAAAGATTGATTTCAAATGCAGACGTAACCTCGAGGAGGAGATATCCATACTAATGATTAGATGTATTGTGCAGTAGAAATGGAGTGATGCATGATTGAAATAACTTGTGCATGATAAGATTGAAGCAAGTTTTTTTGAGTGTCAGCAGATTGAAGAGATATTCTATTTCAAGGGCTCTAACACTAATTCAAAGAAACCAGAATCCTATGCTTTACTTTTACCATGTATTCGTCAACGCGAAAAGGCACCTAAGACCCTCCGGTGCTCAAGTTAGTATCAAATTTACGACACAGGTAGAAAAATATGTTTTGGAAAATGTTTCAACAAAACTCTAGCTAAGTACATTGCACATGATAAATTAGAGACAGACTGCTACTGCAAATAGTTAAGCTTGACAAAATCACAAGCTAAAGCAAAAAAGAAGGGAAGTAATTGTCTTACAATATCCAAACCAGCTCAGAATTGCACCATTCATCGAATACAGGGCGGAATACAAGTGCATGGCGTGTGAAAGTTCGTATTAGCACTACAAGGTTTTGACATAGGGTGGAAATAATGATCACATGCCGCATATATACCTAATAATATCTGCTATTCTTAGTAAAAGCTCCAAAACATATGAAGCCTTACCAGAAACAACTGCTGTTTGTTGGAAACTTATAAAAAATATCTTTTACCTCTCTCTCCTTTTGATAAGAGGCATGTCTCCAAAGATTCTGAAACCCCACTTCAATTATCTAGCTATAGCAGCCCCATCTCTTCGCTGAACCTGGTACATGTTTGGTACAACACCAAAAAGTCACAAAAAACCCATCCATTTAAAAAATGAACCAATTCTTTGGTCATATTCCTATGCATTGTGCTGCTATATAAATCACAGAAGCCATACACTTCTCACTGCAGAGCCCGGAAATCTACTTCCGTGATCACACGTGAAACCTGCTATACTCGTAGTAATGGAGCCAGAAAAAACAGAGAAACCAAGCAATCTCACTAGGGTGTGGTTGTGGTTTACAGGTATTCCATCTAGGCTACAAACTAAAATACATGAAGTTTCTAGGCAAGCAATACAGATGGCGAAGGACGATCCAAGAAGATTGATTCATTCTCTCAAAGTCGGATTTGCTATCACATTAGTATCATTGTTGTACTACTTCCAACCTATGTATAACAACTTTGGCGTTTCTACAATGTGGGCTGTCATGACTGTGGTCGTTGTCTTTGAATTCTCTGTCGGTATGTTTCCACATTCCTCTAACACCTAGAAAACTTACCCATCTAACTTGCTAACGCAGAGCAAACATAACTAGGCAAAGTCTCGCTTAATTTTGAACGAGAAACCTACATGACTAATGCATTCTTGTTTTTTTAGGTGCAACAATTGGAAAATGCTTAAACAGAGGATTAGCAACCGTAGCAGCTGCTGCACTTGGTCTCGGAGCTTATCACTTGGCGAATCTAACTGGAGAATCCAACGAACCATACTTGATAGGAGTGTTTGTCTTCGTGCAAGGTACATCTGCAGCAGAAAAACAGAGCACTTAAGTTTTTTGATCCCATCACTAACAAAATCACGTACCATTGCAGCTGCAGCCACGACTTTCATTCGATTCTTCCCCAAAGTGAAGGCCAAATATGACTATGGGATGCTAGTCTTCATCTTGACATTCTGCCTAGTTTCGATGTCTGGTTTTCGGTCGAATGAAGTTCTAAAGTTGGTGCAGACGAGGCTTATAACCATACTCATTGGTTCATCCACTTGCCTGGCAATATCCATCCTCGTCTGCCCTGTCTGGGCCGGTGAAGATCTTCACAAACTCGTGGCTCAAAACATAGGCCAACTCCAAAACTTCCTGGAAGGTATTCATTCACGATCACTTACACAGAGACATGATCACAGTCCATTCTCTAACGTAATAGTTCGATTCTCTCTATCGAATAGGGCACAGAGCATCATACGATGCACGGTTGGAAATGACGAGACCCTCTACAATCAAATTAAGCTGTATTCTTGCCGATTCCAAAAGCAGGGAAGAGGCCTTGGTGAGTGAAACAATTTGCTCAAAACTAATCGATACGTATTTAAACAGCAAAACTCATCGCAAAACTCAATTTCAAAGGCCAATTTAGCTGGATGGGAGCCAGGGCACGGCCAGTTCAGGTATCGGCATCCATGGAAACAATACCTCAAAATCGGAAAATTGACAAGGCAGTGTGCCTGCCGCCTTGAACCCCTCAATGGCTACTTCAACTCCAAGTTTCAAGTACCGTCTCACACGCTTCTCCTCATTAACCTAGATTCTCTCCATGCTACATATACGCACATAATCGCACGCGAAGTTTAGCATTTTACGTATCCGTCCTAAAATTGATGCCGATCTAATTACAATTACAGGCACCACCAGAAATCCAATCTACAATTCAGGAGGGTTTTTCTGAATGTGGGAAAGCAATAAAAGAGGTAGAATGGGCTGTTGAAATGATGACGAAGCCATCATCTCCAAATTCCAACATCGCGAGGCTAAAAAACACGTCCATTAAATTGAAATCCCTACTGTACTCAGGTGTTTTGGGAAATGGCGACAATGTTATGCAGATAATAGCCGTTGCAGCAGTGATGATGGATACGGTTTCCTGCGTGGAACACATTGCTGACGCGGTTAGCGAGCTCAGTTTCATGGCAGATTTCAAGAGCAGAAGCATAAACGGAGTTGAAGGAGAACCCGAGATGGGGAAGGACAGCAATTCGATGGCAGAAGTTCCGAGTCTGTGCATCACGATTGATGAAGGAGATAAGGTTGGGGTAGGAACTCAATCTGGCGATAAGATTTTGATTGTTTAAACGTAGGCTGATTGATGAGTTAGAGTCTTGCAAATCCGTTTGCCAATTTTGAGTACATATAGTTTGTGGTGTCCCAGATGTAAGATATGTAAACTTTATTATTCACAACTTCAAAGAGTTTACAATCTAATGTTTATATAGAGAAATCTATCCTGAACTAATAAAAAAAAATGGTAACTACAAAGAGATGACATATATACGAATATATCTTAACAACCCCGCAAGCATAGTCGGGAACACACATAGCTTGGACTGAAAGAACTCAAACAACGAACGCAGTAGACTTTTTGTAAAGATGTTCGCTAGCTGGAAAGAAGGGGATCCGTTTTAATTCAACCACCTCTTGTGTTAAATGACAGTCAATATCAATATGTTTCACACATTTGTGTAAGATCGAATTTTGGGTCAACAATAACGCACTCTTGGTATCACTAGAAGAAGTGGTATTAAGTCTGGAATATTCATGTGCAAATCACCAAGGATGTTTGCAATCCATATGAGTTCAAAGGTAGTCTTGACAAGAGCTCGGTATTCAGATTCACAACTCAAGCGAGAAACCGTAAGTTGTTTATTAGCACTCCAATTTGCAATCCATGATTTAAAAAATGAGAATTAACGAATCCGGACGATTGTTTCATAAAAATCGAGGTGGATAAAACACCATTTAAGAAAGCATTTTCTTACGTTCAAATGATGCAAAGGCCATGAGCTATGCATTAATTGATATGAAAAAAATCTGATACTTGTAACATTTTATATGCATAAATACTAGTACTTTTTTTTTGTCCTAGGCATAAATGCAATGAAATACATATATTAGTATATATGAAATCAAAATATTTTGAGCAAATTTTTTAAATTTAACATAAATAATATAAGTATCGTATGGTATTATTCACATAAATTGAAATATATAAAATAATTTAATTATAAGATGTGCATAGAATCAGAGGGAAAATTTGAACGCAGATTTTGTACCAAGAGACCTAACTCAACACTTACAAATTATAGTAGGGAGAATTATTATTTATCATATCCGCTTGAATAGATTTATTATACATGGATAAAATTTGTTTTTATTAAATATGTCCTAACTGTTAGATGTAGGCTTCATCCACCTTATAATGGTGAAATGCATTGAAAGTATTGATCCAATTATGATGACAAAGAAAGTGTTGAACTCTGACATAATGTGTAATCATGTTTGTATATTGATTTATTCAAATATATAAATTTTTGAATTCTGTGATGTCATATTAGTCCGATTTTAATTAAGGGGAACGGAGATAGCACTAATTATTGTGGGAAAATCAAAGAAAATATTACAAGAAGTCCGACGGTCGCACTCCCTTCACGCTTGAACTTTACCCCCCTCTCTCTCTCTCTCTCTCTCTCTCAAAAAAAAAAAAAAAAAAAAAACTGAAAAAAGAGAAGTTAGCTGAAGAGGAAGACAGAATATATACTTTGGTGATTAAATCATTTAAGCATCTCGCACTTAATTCTCATCGCGTCGCGTCTACATCACTACTTCATCACATCCCCAATTTTCGAAACACTAGTTTTCTTGCGTGGTAGCGGCAAAGAGATTGACGGAGAACAAGAACAAGCAGAAATGGGCGTGCCGTCGTTTTACCGGTGGCTGGTTAACAAATACCCGAAGATTGTGTCCGACGCCACCGCCTCTGTTGGAGTGGAAAACTCGCCGGAGTTCGACAATCTATATCTAGACATGAACGGAATCATCCACCCTTGCTTCCATCCGGAAGATAATGTCATCTTCATTACTTTTTATGTCTTTTTTCAGTTTGTTTAGATTCTTTGTTTCTGGGATTTTCGGTTTCTGAAATTTCTTGATGGGTTTTGTGTTCAGCCTTTTCCTCCGACGACTTTTGACGAGGTGTTTGGGATCATGCACGAGTATATCGATCATCTTTTCGACATCGTCAAGCCCAAGAAACTGTTGTTCATGGCTATCGGTACACATACCTTCACTCTCGTCTTTCCTATTGATCGACACTTTTGTGTTATCATAACCTAACCATAAATGACTATGAGCCCGTGTTATAAATAGGATGGAAGAAACTATTATTTATCATGAAAAATACACATTTTGCATTTAAATTTGGAAAAGAGTTTCTTTTATATCAATTTATAATGTACACACAATAAATTAATAAATCAAAATATGTTTCATAAAAGAATAACATAGAAAAAAAAATATTAATTTGCATTTTAGTGGGAGAGTTAGCAATACTTATAATAACACCGGGTTTTTAGATTGTAGATTGTAATACAGAGTTAGAAGATTTTGTTGAAAAAGGCAGTTAGCTGTATATATATACGAAAAGAATATAAAAATTAGCATTAACTGTATTCATATTTACTTCAAAATTAGTATTGACTGTAATAAAATGCAGATGGAGTTGCTCCTAGGGCAAAGATGAATCAGCAGAGGACTAGAAGATTTCGTGCTGCCAAGGAAGCTGAGATTGCTGTCTGATTTCTCCCTTGCATATTTCTGTGTGCGCACTCAATGTTCATGTCTTTGCATGGATGTCGTGTGTGCGCATGATGTGCACCCCAGTTTCATAACTTGTACTAGTATTTTGTCTAAAACTATGTTACACTTGTATTTATCATTTATTTCTCAGGAGGAAACTGAAGAGAGATTGAGGAAACTGTTTGAAAGTGAAGGGAAAGTTGTTTTACCTAAGCAATCGTCTGAGCTTGATGATTCAAATGTGATTACTCCTGGCACTGAGTTTATGCACATACTATCAGAGAATCTAAGAAGCTACATCGGGCAGCGGATAAATGATAATCCAGCTTGGGGAAATATTAAGGTTGCCTTATTCGACAAATAGCTTCACTTCTTAGCCATAAGAATTGTGTTTTTTTTTTTCCCTTTTGGGGACAATGAGATGTAGCATTGTGTTTATTTGCAGGTTATTTTGTCTGATGACAAGGTTCCTGGAGAGGGGGAGCACAAAATCATGAGCTTCATCAGAGCTCAACGTGCTTCACCTGGTTATGATCCTAACACGAAGCACTGTCTCTACGGACTGGTGATCTTAGAACTCCTCCTAAACTTAAGCTTTATGCTCCCTTAATATGCAATGCAACTCAAGTTTGTTGATTTTTTATTTATTTATTTTTTATGCAGGATGCTGACTTGATCATGCTTGCATTGGCCACACATGAAGTACACTTCTCTATCCTCAGAGAGGTTTGGTTTTATATACCATCGGAATATTATTATTGTTCATTTCAAAGATCCACGGTTCGGCATGAATGGTCTGATAAGCATTATCTACCACATTCTTCCTCTTTTTTGTTAACAGGAGGTAATGTCTCCACAAAGAGAATTTAGTAATGGTGCATATCTGGATAATAGTGGGTGTGCATCAACGACTGACTCGGTGAAGTCAAGAGGATGGTTTAAGGAGGTATGGAGGTTTAATTCAAGTTCATGATTCATTTACTTGTTGCTGATAACTCATGAAATTGATGCTGTTTGTCTGTGAATAGCATCCATGGAAGCCCTCAAGTCATGGGTCTGTCATTGATACTGCGAAACTGGCTTCTAGTTCCAAAGCTCATTTTCATGTTAGTAAGCGACAATCTTACCAGGTATCCTTCCAGTAATTAACCTTGCACAATGAATTCTTGTGCCTAAGAACTAAGTAGGTAGAATTTATTAATTTGTCATTTGACTTTTGCTTTTGTGCTTACAGTATTTAAATGTGTCCATTTTGAGAGAATACCTTGCTTTGGATATGGAAGTTCCGGGTTTGGAGAAATTTGAACATGATCTTGAAAGAATTATTGATGATTTCATCTTCATCTGCTTCTTTGCGGGAAATGATTTTCTTCCTCACATCCCAAGCCTTGAAATTCATGAGGTTCAATAATTTTCTGCATTATTACTTACTAGTGAAATCTAGCCGCTTTGTGATAATCAAAATTAAACAAAATATAATAAATCTTCTTTTGTTTCTAGGGCTGCATTGATTTGCTGATGCATGTTTATAAGAATGAAGTTTTAAATCATGGAGGCTACCTTGTGAACATGCAAGAGGTAATGAACATGTATAAACTTCGACAAATTGTTTGGTGCTTATATATGATAGGACTTGAAACAGGTCGATGATAAAAAGGGCAGGTACATCAAGTTGAAACAAGTGGAGAAATTCATACTCGCTGTAGGTGCGTACGAGGATAAAATCTTCAGCAAAAGAGTACATCTCAGAGACAGAAAATTGAGTCGGATTCTTGCCGAATATAGAGATGCTGTTAGTTTTTCAAGCTATAATGCTCAGTCTTCTTATTTCTGCTATGCATTATATTAATAGGAATTATTCTTGAATCTTCATTTTATTCAGAAAAAAGATGAAGAGAACTTCATGGATGAAGGAACGTCATCTGAAATTGTTGGCATGCACAATGTTGTCCGAATTGATGTATGTTTAAAACTTCTTGGTTAAATAATGTTAATTCGATTTTAGGCTCTTCTGAATGGCCTCATCTTACTTTGTTTTATGTTATGAAATGTTATTGCAGACACTAAAGATATCTTCTCCACCTGTGGATGATGATACAGTATGCAAGACTTGTTGCTCTAAATTCATCTATGCAAACTTGTTTTGATTGATGTTAATGTCGTTGATTTAGTTTCAGGTTTTGAACAATACAAAAGAGCTGAAGCAAAAAGTGAAAGACTATATTCGGAAACAATCTGATTTGTTTAAAGATGGCTGTGTTGGAACAGACAAGGTAACATGTCAATATATTCCTTATTTCATTCTTGCTAATGTATTTAATTATGTTATCATCTTTGAACACCTCTCATAGGTTAAACTCAGCACACCGGGTTGGAGAGAAAGATACTATGAAGAAAAGCTTTCTGCTGAAAGCCCATCAGAGATGGAAACAATGAGAAAATCTGTGGTATGTTTCAATGCTGAAAAAACTTAATTCGTTTTTCTTCCTATAAAGGGACCTTGAAATATTTTAGCCTGATAAACGAGATTTTAATAGAGAAACTCAATAGTTGATCATGATCACATTCATTATCAGGTTGAGAAGTATGGCGAAGGACTTTGTTGGGTGCTGCTATACTATTTTTCTGGGGTTCCATCTTGGACATGGTATGTATATCTTCTCTCAGGTAGTTGATGTTCAAGTGATACAATGACTTTGTGTTTGAATTTCGGTTTCCTTTGTAGGTTTTATCCATATCATTATGGCCCATTTGCCTCCGACTTCAGGGGACTTTCTCAGTTGAAGGCTAAGTTTCAAAAAGGCTTGCCTTTCAAGCCGTTTGATCAGCTCATGGGAGTACTTCCTCCGAGGAGGTAAGTTTTATTCACTTCTTTCTGTTTCGTTCGTGTTAAAATTAGGTAAAATTCCAATCTTATAATTTTGAAAAACCGTAATGCAGTTCTCATGCACTCCCTCTATCTTACAAGAAGCTCATGGTTGATGACAAATCTGAGCTAATCGACTTATATCCTGCAGGTGAGTAATGTTTAGACTATGCTGAGACATAATGCATCTTTGTTGAATTAACGTGTTTGTGATACACAGAATTCGATATTGATATCGATGGGAAGAGATTTCTGTGGCAGGTACAAGAGATTTGTGCTGGTCATATATTTAAAGCTGCATCATTTGTTTTCTTGTTGATAGTGTGTATTTTACAATCTTTTCTTGAAAAGGGTATATGCAAACTCCCGTTTATAGAGGAAGAGCGGCTTCTAACGGAGACAAGGAAAATCGAAAATGAACTGAAGGTCAAATACTATGAACGTTTGCTTGTTTCTTGCTCAACTTATTGTTTGTATGTATATATATATTCAATTCTGGTTTTGAAACTCTTCAATAACATATAGGATGTAGAGAAATTAAGGAATTTGCAGACTCTTGATCTTCTTTTTCTGAGTCGTTCGAGCAAACCGAGCCAGCAGTTGTTATCCTGCAGAGCGAGAGGTGACTCAGAGAAGATCAAAGGAGCACTAGTCATGGATAGTGAAATGTAGGTTTTTGTTATCAAATTCTTGCAATTTCTGCTCAAAGAAAATGCATGGCTCTGCATGATTTTGAGATTTTCTATCTGCTGTTATGCAATCAATTTCAGTGACGGAATTAAAGGTTCTTTACATGTAATGCATGACGACCTCATTGAGACTGACGAGGACACGAAACATCGATATATCAGAAATGATGCCATGTAAGACAGCCAAGAAACCGATTCTGCTAGAAGATTCATGGTTCAGTTGTCTCCTTAATTCTCATCTTTGCTTTGCCTTGTTGATCAGATGCATGTTTTATGAAGTCCCTCAAGGTTTTTGGAACGTACCTCGACTTTTAGAAGGCGTAAACATCCCTGAAAAGGTAACCAACATTGTTTCCATCATGATCAGATCATGCTCATAAGATTTGTATGAATGGTTAATATTCTTTTCTTTGCAGATTGTGAACAAAGATGACGTTGAGGAAACTGTCCTCTGGCATGAGAGACATGGAAGCAGCAGCTATTCACGAAGCAATTACATGTGCGTTGTTGGTTCAAAATTTAACTACTTGGCATTTGCTATAAAGTTTGGTTGACAAAAAAATCTTCCGGATACAGGTCTCAAAGTCGACAACCGGACTTTTTATCCAGTTCCCGGAATCCTCCTGCAGGTGCCGGTCATGGATTCTCTTTAGGCCGAGGAAAAGCGTCAGCTCTTGCTGGACCTTCAGAAACCTCCAGCCAAAGCAATGCAGTAGGATCATTCAGGCCTAGTTATAGGGGCTATGGATTCAGGGGGCAGCAGTCATCAGCATCAACCTATATACCAAGAACAGGGACTTTTAGGAGTGATGGTTATGGAGGTGTCCAGAGATCAGTCCCAAACTATGGTTACACATCGAACTATAGACCTCAGGGAGCGGCAGCTGACAGTTGGGGGAGAAACGGTGTTGAGCTCTCCCAGCAGAGATCAGTCCCGAATCATGGTTACACGTCGAACTATAGACCTCAGGGAGGGGCAGCTGACAGTTGGCGGAGAAACAATGTTGAGCTCTCGCAGCAGAGATCTGTCCCGACTCATGGTTACACGTCAAACTATAGACCTCAGGGAGTGGCATGTGACAGTTGGCGGAGAAACGATGTTGAACTCTCTCAGCAGAGACAGCAAACGCATCAGTGGTTTGCAACTAATGGAGGTCGTGGCCAAGGCCGAGGTCGAGGTTGGTCTACAACCCAATCTTGAAGCCTGAATGAAGGTGTGTAACTAATATGATATCAATGGTGGTTTGTGATGTTATTGTAGATGTGTTGTCTGATTTTGTTTGTTTTTGGGATCACGAAACTTGGGAGGTAATGAGTTTTTGTGTGCAATTTAATTTTCTAACCTCTGATGCGAGAAGCCTTGCTGATCTGTTTCGCTTCACACCTATGTGATTGTATTTTCACCTTATTTTGAATGATATTTTTACATTTTATTTTAATGCAGTATACTTAATTTTTTTAATTTTGTAATATGAATGTTTCCATTTTTTCATTCTCTTTTATGTATTTATCAGTTTGCGTCTATTCTCATGATATTGTTGGATGTTTTTAGAAAGAAAAGAAATCATGTGGGTTTTAAATATAATATATTATTGACAAAAACTTATGTGTGTTGGTGAAATATTGTGAGGCATGTTGTTCTTATTTTTTATTGAAGTGCTGACATTTCAATTGGAATGTGAAGGTTTTTGAACAAAATGCTTTCATTTCGATGAGAATGTGCTAATATTGATTAAAATTCTGTATTCCGAATGGAATGTGTTGTAGCATCAAGTGACTACATGCAAGTACTGTTGGTGTTGGTGTGACCTGTTAAATTATTTCACATCGGCTATAAACCTGGGAATATACCACTGTATAATAGTGAAGCTCCTCCCTCTTTACAAGCTGGTTTTGTAGAGAGAAGTGGAGATATTTTACATGGTATCAGAGTCAGGTTCGGTTCGATGTGTGATCTAATTTGTCATGATGATAGAACCCGATTTATCCCAATGATGGGACTTGACTTATCTCGATGATGGGATCTCCGTGAAGCTCCACGTTGTACGTGAGGGGGTGTGTTGAATTATCCTACATCGACCATGGACCTTAGAATATACCATTGTATAATAGTGAAGCTCCTCCCTCCTTACAAGTCGCAATGTAATAAATCAAAGTTGCCAGCAGCTTTATTCGAACTATCAGAAAAAACATTCTTTGTTTCGCTTGCATACAAGCATTGCACTTTTTATTCGAAATTCTAGAATCACTTTTATTATCATAAAACAAAGCCCCTATGACTTCAGAAGATGGGTGCCCGAGTTGTCTGTGCCACAATTCAAACGGAACATTATCTTTAGCTAGACAAGCTTTTATTTTATTCGGGACCTCCAACCGGTACAAACTATCCTTCCTATCACCCAAGGGCCCAATCGCCATCCTCGTAGTGGGGTCCTGTAATTGGCACATCGTTTTAGTAAATAATACATCATATGCAGTTTCATCTACCAATTGAGAGACCGATAGCAGGCTACAATCCAGATGTGGAACTCACAACACATTATCAGATGCCAAATTCTTCCCAAAGTCAGTCTTCCCTGCATGACTCACAGTAGCAATCTTACCATCCGATAAAGTCACAAATCGATTTATAACATTTTTCAAAAATTTAACACAATGCAAAATTCTAGTCATGTGGCACGAAGCACCAGAATCAATAATCCAAGAAATAATATGATTACTAGTTAATCGTTCGGAAGATGGTTTGTAATCTCGAACAAAAGTGGTGAGAGCTAGCCATAATTCAGGGTTAATTGAAGAAGACCTGTGATCATCAGTGACACTTCCAATGATTGAGGAGCTAGCCCCTGTAGTCGATAATTGTACTGGGATTGCTGCCACAGCATTTGCGCGTGCAGTCTGATTACTACCTAGTCCCCGACCTACGACTGATGTTCCACCACGAGCTCGGCCTCCCCTAGATCGGCCACCACAACCTCCACTGCTCTTTGAGCGTTCTCCCCACCATTCAGGATACCCATTTATCTGAAAACAGGTATCAACATCATGTCCACTCCGCTTACAAAACGAGCAAAAAACTTCAGTTTTCTCCGTTGTTATTCCGCTCTGTCGACTGCCAGACCCAATCTGAACTGAGAAACCAGCAACTTCTTCCGTTCTTGTTACAGTATTCAGTCTCTCTTCTTGACAAACTTGAGAGTAAAAACGGTTCACATTTGGAAGTGGTTCATACGCCAAAATACTAGACCGGATCATACGATAATCTTCATCAAGACCCATCAAAAATTGATGCACCTTCTCATCCTCACGCTTCTTGTCATATTGCACACTCAAGTTACACGTGAAACCATTACATGAACACACTGGGTTTTGATCATAATCCGTCAGATCATCCCACAGTTGTTTCATTCGGCCAAAATATGAAACAATCGACATACCACGTTGCTTCAGTCCCGCAAGATCAGCCTTGATTTGCTGAATTCGGGGTCCATTTGTTTGTGCAAATCTTGTCGTCATATCATCTCACAGATTTTTTGCGATTCCGTCATGAGAGATCGTCGAGCGAAGACTCGATTCCACAGTATTAACGACCCAAGCAACAATCATCGCATTCACTTGGAACCAGTCATTAATGCTCGGCAATTCGTCTCCTTCTTTAGGTTGCTTCAGAGTTCCATCGATAAAGCCCAATTTGTTCTTCGCGCGAAGCGCGTTCTTCACAGCTCGCGCCCATTCGTCGTAATTGTTATCTTTCAGTTGAACAAACGTGATGATATATCCGGGACCATCACTTCTAGAGAGGACATACGCCGGATTTTGCTTTTTATTTTCTGTCATGGCTCTGATACCATGAAAAAAACCAGATTTGTGTGAACATTCAAGTTGTTCTTTTCTCTGTCAAAAAACCAAGATTACATAGGGATCCTTGATAGACTATTTTCGGTAAAAGCAAGACTACAGCCTAATTACAAAGAAGATTACTACCTACACAATATTTACCAAAAATACAAATAAATACACGTGCTTAATAATACAAAGCCACGTACGTGTCTAATATAACCTTTATATATTTTTAATCACGATATTATACTTTTGTATGCTCCATTTTTTGAGCTTTTAGCTATGCACAACTTAAAAAACTAGCAACATCATGAGCAAGAAGTCTAAAACCCGAAAAGGAGCATACTTTGCTATCAATAACCCACATTCTAAGACACATTATTAACATGGACAAAAAGTGAAGTTCAACTTGCATTTTCCTTCTCCTATCGTAATTCACGAAGCCACTCGTTTCCTCCATTCATTTGGCTTGCTCTCCCTTCTCTCTTTGGCAAGTTTCCTCTTATAAACTATTTTGTGTTCTCTTTCTCGTTGTTTTGCCTTCACTATTAATTTTTGAATATATTTTGGCTGCAAATTAAATAGCAATTGGTTGATTATTTATAACATCCGGCAACTCCATTTAGAAATGATTCAACGACTGCAAGAGATGTAAGGCAAATACATTTGTAGCCAAAGGTGAATAGCTAATTAGTTGAGAATAATTTTTTCACTTTTATCCAGGTCGATCATACCTTAATGTTCAGTCTCACCTAGATCAAGAATACTATGAAATAAAAATCACCTTGTGGGAATTGTTGGCCTTGGGTTAATGCTTCCAAGCCTAATTATTTTATCCAAGCCGATCTTGTGTTTAGGCCTGGTTTATGGATTGGGTTTGTGGTCCGGTAAGTTGTTGGAGTGGTTATATATATATACATATATTACCTGATCCGGTTCACACTCACTTGTGCGATCTAACCCTAACCGCCACATTCTCTCTTCTCTCTCTAGAAAGCTCTCCCTTCTTTTTATCCTTTCGAACCCTTAGTGGCCTGAAAGATGAACTCCGGTGAGAGATCCTGTGAGCTAGAGTGTAGCCCTGAGTGCTGCTACCCATAGTTGACGCTGGCGGCCAGTTGGAAGGCGAAGGCTCACACAGAGGTGAAAACTGAGCCAAAACGAAATCTCGAATCGAAGAAGCAGGGCTCCGGCAACCTTCCACAACTTAAGGAGTTCGAGGAAGTGCAGATCCACATAAGGAAGGTCGATTCAAGCTTGAAGAGTGGGAGGTTCAACTCCCGTGCATGGAAACCTAGTCCAATCAAGGCTCAGTCGAGATCCAACGAGAATCAATCGATCGAACGGAGCCAGCAGGCCTGATACCCAACAGTGGTATCATAGCCAGGTTGTGCTTCGTTGCACGATCGGCTCGCTGAAGGGTCCAAATCTGTGCCCCAGGGCACGTCTGGTAAGTCGGGAGAGCCCTCATTTAGGGCTCCCACTCTGGTATGAACCCTAAACTCTTTTTCGATTCAATTTTTTTTTTTGTGGTTTCTTGAGTCAATTTAGGATCCCCAGGGTCTACTTGCATGTTAGATAGGTATCCGGATCTCCAACTGACTGGATACATCCCATCCCCTTTCCCTGTTTGCATGACCCTATAAGCTGGTCTGGATAACCGCAGCCTGCAGGGAATCCATTTTACTGATTGGATAACCGAAGTAAATTTGGATCCACTCTGTGTTTCTTGATCTGGTTCTGTGAGTACTTGACCGTGTCTGTCTTGTGTGACAAAACTAAGGTGTTAATGAATCTTAAAACTTTTGCTGCCTTTTTTGGTGTTCTGTGCAGTTTATATTGCGTTCTTGGCCGTGTTAAATGCTTACTGCAGTCAACTGTGTGTTACTACTATATGCGTAAAAGATTTGTAGGCATCATAGGGTATAATCTGGGAGTGTGTATAAAACCTTATTATTTTTGAATCATGTTACCTCTGTGCATATATTTTGTTTCTCTGAAGATACTTCATACTGCAACAAAGAACACCTTCATCTTGTGTTCATTTTGTTTGTTGTTGTCACTATATTTGCATTCAATATGTCTTCTGGTTTGAATTCTCATGGCATGACACCATTTAATGGGAAAACTAATTTTTCAATTTGGAAACAAAAAATGGAATGTATTATGATTTAACATAAGGTTTTAAAGGTCATTACTGCAGAATATTTAGATTTTGATACACCTGAAAAATGTACTGAAATTGATGAGCTTGCTCGTTCCATCAATTGAATTTATCTGATTCTGTTTTAAGAAAAATTGGAAAGGTTAAAAATGCTGATTAGGAATTGTGGGATAAATTAGAATCCATATTCACTGTAACTTCCTTGCCCAGTAAAATGCACTCTTACCTTAGAAACTGTCATGTGTGGTCTTAAGAGTAAAGAACAAGATCTGAAACGTGGTAGGGAAAGAAATAAGGGTAACAACAATGAAATTTTACATGTAAGAGATAGGTCCAGGAACAGATATAATAAAAATAATAGGAGCACTGACCTGTCTAGTGCTAAGGATGGAAAGAGACCTCAGTATCACAATAGGAATAGGTCTAAGTCCAGAACCAGAGGTAGAAAATACTATAATTGTGGGGAAACTGGCACTATATCTAACAATGTACAAAACCTTGGAGAGAAAGGGGTGAAAGTAGCAACTCAAATGCTAATACTGCTAAAGGTGACAGTCTAGGTGATGTATACATGGTTTTTGCCCTTGATTGCATGAATTCTCTACCTTTTGCATATGCATGTACAAGTAAACTCTGTGATAATGATTTGATTGTAGACTCAAGTTGCACTTATCACATTACACCTCATAAGCACTTGTTTACATGTTTGAAATCAATTGATAATGGTTTTATCTTACTTGATGATGAGAAAAGTTGCAAAGTAGAGGGCATAGGTGATATCAAATTGAAATTTGTTTATCGATGTGCATACACCTTGAAAAATGTGAGATATGTGCCTGAATTATGTTTCAATTTGCTTTCATGTTCCTCATTAGAAGATGATGGGGTAAAGGTATAATGAAGATTATGCAAGGTTCCGTTGTTGTTTTTAAAACTGAAAATAAGAATAATTTGTATGTGTGTAAAACTGAATTTGATTCATGTGCTAATTCTGTTAGTGACTCGAATTGTGATGTTTTTAATCTATGCCATAGAAGATTAGGTCACATGAGCAACAAAGGGTTAAATATTCTTAAGAAGGAGGGTATTTTTGGGAATGATAATGTCACCTCTTTACCTTTCTGTGAGTCTTGTATTCTAGGTTAACTAACTAGAGTTACCTTCCCTAACCAAACTCAACCAAACTCTCCAAAAAGTACCTCCATCCTAGAATATTTACATGCAGATGTCTGGGGTCCCTTTAGTGAACCAACCAGGGGTGGTAAGAGGTATTTCTTGTCCATTATAGATGATTACTCTAGGAAGGTTTGGATGTTCCTTATGAATAAAGTTTGAGGTGTTTGAAATGTTTAGGAACTGGGTAAACCTAATAGAGAACCAAATTGGGAAGAGAATAAAAACGCTTAGGACATATAATGACCTAGAGTTTTGCAACAATCAAATAGACAATTTATGTGTAGAGTGTGGGATAAAAAGGCATAAGTCTGTCCCTTATTCTCCTCATCAAAATGGGATTGCTGAGAGAATGAATAAGACTTTGCTAGAGAAGGTTAGATGCATGATGTTAGTTAGTAAAGTAGACAAGTTTTTCTGGTGTGAAGCAGTAATGAAAGCAACCTATTTCATAAATAGGTCACCTTCAGTCCCTTTAAAAGGAAAGTGCCCTGAGTCTGTCTTCACAAACAAACCCCTAGATCTATCTCACCTTAGAGTCTTTGGTTGTGTTGCATACATTCATGAAAGGGGTGATAAACTAGAACCAAGAGCTAGGATGTGTGTCTTTCTGGGCTATCCCGAGGAAACCAAGGGCTATAAAGTTTGGGAATAACTGATAACTCTTGAAAAAGAGTTTTCGTCTATGTTTAACCAAATAAATGTTGTTTTGGTCTTGTATTTAGTTGTTCGAGTCCTTTCATGTTTATTTCGTGTTTTGGGGTAAATAACGATGCTTTTGGAAGATTTGGAGTGAGAATTGTTGTGCAGGAAATTACCATGTTTTGAAGTTTTTGCTGGAGCAAAGAAACGAGTGCTGGAGCATGCTGAGCTGAACTAACTCCCAGTCAACTTAGTCAAAGTACGGGATGACGTGGAAAATTCTATTTTTGCTGATCTAGAAGTGCGAAAACAGCTGAAATTCATCCATTTTCTCCAAGGACAATATGGGAATGTTGCCAAAAAGGGAAACCTAAAATTGGAGGAGGTATAAATACTACTTTTTGAGGAGAGAAGAAGAGCCCCAATTTTCATTTTCACTTCATCTCCCCCAAATCGTAGAGAGAGGGGGAGGAACCAGCTGGGGAGAAGAAAAAATCAGCTGAGGAAAAAGGAGTGCAACTGGAAGAAAAATCAAAGGAAAGGGGAGCTCACCTAGAATTCCATCGCCACACACATCGAGCTGGGGGATTTCAGCTGGGGAAGGGAAGAACTCGCGACTGAGGAAGGATTTTGAGCTGCAGCTCAACCACCGAAGAGAAGGACAGCTGGGAATTGAGGAATAGTTCCTATTGCTGCTCAATCTAAGGGGGGATCGTTTATTTCTCCTTCTTATTTATGAATTTTAGCTTCCAAGAAATGATTCTAGCTCCACACCTTGTAAATATGAGCTAAACTAGTTGACCATGGCTATGGATGAAACTTGCTTGTGTTGAGTCGTTTGTTATGCATTGTGAATGGAATGAAGTTTTGAATATTTTGATGGTTTAATTTATATAATCATAACTCTTGTGGGAACTTGAAGTTGTTGGTTCATGCTTAGTTTAGATTTGGAAAAATTGAGACTAAGAGTAGAAGCCCCAAATATTACACACTTCATGCATAGGAATATGTGGGTTTGTGTTTGCGAAAATGCCTAAGAGAGTTGTTAATGGTGCTGGATCTAAATTAAATTGGGGCATAGGAATATGTTAGTTTAATTTAGAAAAGGCTATCTCACCTATTTTGGAAAATCTAGTTGAGAACAATAGTTGGCAGCAACTTTACTCTGTGTTGTTTGCAATGATGTAGCATAATATCCGTAGCAAGTGATTCCATAGCCTAGGTCGTTTCACTCATCGATTAAAAAGAATTTATCCGATCCGATTTTTCTCATTTTTCTCCTGTTTTCACCATCCCCTGTTTTTATGTTTATTGTTATTACCTTATTAATTCATGCCTAGATTAATTAAACAAACCAAATCATTTTTCCCCATCAATTAAATCGAGTTGAGTGTTTGTGCACCTTTAACCCTTTCCTGTGGATCGATACTCGGAGAATACTCCGTTTTATATTACTTGTGATAGTGTGCACTTGCACTAGTGTGTTTCACACACGCGAACAATAACTGATATAGATTACAAAATCATTATAAGTAGAGACATTAATTTTAATGAGAATTAATTTCCTTGTTCTGTTAATACTGATCCTTCTATTGTAAATAATCATACCTTGAATAAGGTGGAGCCTCTAAGACTGATAATGAATATCATAACATTCAAGAGGGAGATAATGCTAATGATTTGAATGATAATGATGTATCTAATGAACCATCTTCTGAAACTGTTGAATGCTATATATGATCAAGGTGGAGTTTCTAATTCTCTGCCTAATGCTTTTGATAATCTTAGTGATTACAATCTGATTAGGTATAGATCTAGAAGACCTGTAACTGCAAATAGAAGGTTTGATGATTATGAGCTGACCTTACATGCCTTGAATGAGTTTGATGAATTAGATGGTAATGAATCTAAAACTTATAAACAGGCGGTTGAATATCCTAATCCTAAACTGTGGCATGCTGCTATGTGTGAAGAAATAAATAACCTATATGAGAATAAAACTTGGATACTTGTTAAAAGAAAGGAAAATGTCTTTGTTGTTGAGTGTAAATGGATTTATAAGGTCAAGCATGATGGTAAATCTGTGCGATCCGGTTCACACTCATTTGTGCGATCAAGCCCTAACCCTAACCGTCGCATTCTCTCTTCTCTCTCTAGAAAGCTCTCCCTTCTCTCTAACCTTTCGAACCCTTAGTGGCCTGAAAGATGAACTCTGTTGAGAGATCCCATGAACTTGAGTGTAGCCCTGAGTGTTGCTTGTTAGCAGGAAAACAAATGAAATAGACTTCACCACTAGGCAAGAACTTTCATTAAACACCTTGTGCCCAAAAACAAATGCAAGATTCAGACTAGAAAAAGTGCATCCAGAATTGCAGACCATATAACATTTGAAACATAAAACTAAAAACAGCAGATATAGTCAAACCAACAGCAAGAAAAACCCAACAACAACTTGATGAAACAATAAATTGATACCACTTGTAAATTACGTAGAAGAGCTGTGGCATGGATGGAACTCCATTACCTTGAAAGATTTTGGCAATTGTGGTGCACATCTCTACCAGTCATTCACTCCCTAAGGTTACACAATGACCTCCGAACTCGTGCACTCAAGGTAGAAGGTTTGGAGATGTTTAATCAAATTGCCCAACAGATAGAAGGAACCGTAATGGAAGAAAAGTGAATAGATTTCTATAATATTTTTGTATCTAACAAGAATCAAGGTGGAAGAGTTAGGGCTGGATCGGTACGGTATACCGAAATTTTTTTATCATACCGTATACCGTACCGAAAGTCACGGTATGAAAATTTTCATACCGATACCGTACCGAAACTTACGGTATACCGAACTTCGATATACCGAAAATTCGGTAAGATATAAAAACATACCGATATCGTACCGATATTTCGGTATACCGTATCGTACCGAAATCTTACGATATACCGAATCATACCGTTCTAATATTTACGATATACCGTACCGTACCGTAGCAAAAATATTTATTTAAAACCTGTACATTTCAATGAACAATCTTGAAAAAAATAATACATATATTTATTAAAATCCACATTCAACAATTAGAATGCAACATCCACATATCCAATATCCAAAATCCAACATTAAACTCCAACATTCACAACCACATCCACATCCACATCTAATAATTAAACTCCAACTTTCACATATCATGAAATACTAATAAAAACAATACAAATATCAAGAGATTGTCCAAAATATAAAAAGTTGCATGCAAGCCTCTTAATATTTAAATTCTAACATCTCCAAAAACCTGCAAAATTAAAACTTCATTTAGATTTACAATCATAAAAAGATATCTTCTAATAAATATAATTTTAATTCAAACCTTTAGATTGTCCAAATATAAAAATACATGTGCATGCCTCTTCATGTAGCTTGTCCAATATCTGAAAATCACAATTTATTTAATATTTACCAATAAAAAAATAAATAACTACAAATAAAATAAAATCTATCTTCAAGTCACACCAAAGTAGCTAAAGAGGAGGATGGAGAAAAAATTTGAGAAGCATCCGAATCTGTAAAAAAACATTAGAAATTGTCAAATATAATATTTTAATATACATAAATTTAAACTTAATTCATGACATGTATTATAGAGAGCAAATGCTAAAATGAAATTATTAAAATAACTAGTGGAGAGTTCAGTTCTACTTATTACTTTCTTCCTATTATTCTCTTTCATTTAAATTCAATAAAGATAAAAGTAATTTGAGGAGGATGGATAGAAATGTTAAGTCCCAGTCCCAGAGATTTTGGTTCACCATGTATGAAATCAAGGACATGTCAATTGCAATTTCACAAGTGAACCAGAATAAAAACATATCACAATAATTCAAGACATGTATTATAGAGAGCAAATGCTAACATGAAATTATTCAAATAAAATGTTTTCATACAATATATTAGGCTTCAGCAAAGTAGAGAGCAAATAAAGTATTTGACCATATTTACATTCTAACCTGATACGTGATCAAACAGCAAAGAGTTGTGTAACCAGATCCAGATCCGGTGGAAGTTCGCTTAAGTCACTGAGCCCAAAGAAAAAAAAAGTTAAAATCTTGACAATCACATTACACTAAAAAACGTAAAGCAAAATAAGAGCAAGAGAGATGGAGAGTATGAGATGATTTACAGATTACATTAAATGTAGATCTTCAGACCAAAAAGATTATTGCTGCAAATCAGTACGAGCAGTTCGGATTAAAAGTATGAGCAATTCATAAACAAAATTAAAAAGGCAAGATTAACAAGCGACATACTAACATAGATGAGCGGAATGGTGGGTTGATGGTAGCAGTGGGCCGGTGGCAGTGGCGGTACGGCGTGGGTTGGAGGCGAGAGTTTACTTGAGATTTGCTTCAGATGTTGAGACTTGAGAGGGCTGCGGCTAGGGTTGAGGCGTTGAGCGATGTTAATTTGGGGAGGTAAGTTTTCAATATTTTTTTTTCTTTTTTTTAATATTTCCGTCTTTGTCTCTTAATCTTCAAATCATGCCTTTTTTTTTATTTTTTATTCATCATTTATATTAAATGCTATGTTATTAGTTTAAAAAAATAATATTATTATATTATAATAAATTAATATTTTTATATTAATATAGTACAATAATATTGAATTAAATTAATAGTATTATAGTTTTATCTTTTATCAATTAATATAGATTATAAAATTATGAGTTAAACAAACATGAAACATCACATTTGAATAATTAGATGATAATAATATGTGAATACTAAAAAAATTGTATCACTACCAAATCAAATAACTAAAATAATGTTTTATAAGGATATATAGTTTATACATTAATAAAATACTAATTTAAAAATTAAAATAAATAATATATAATTATATATTCGGTACGGTATATAGTCGGTATACCCCGATATTTAATATTTCATACCGTTACCATACCGTTAATCTTCGGTACGGTATTATACCGTACCGTTAATTACGGTATATCAATATTTCGATATTTTCGATATTTTTTCGATACGATATGTACGGTATATCGGTATAACGGTATTTTTTCCCACCCCTAGGAAGAGTATATATAGAAGAGATATATCGATTTTTCCGTTGCTCTACTTCAACGTGCTGCCAACAAAATAGGAGCTGCTCAAACCACCCTCCACATACACCAATAGACGTGTCAAAATAAAAGTATTAAAATATGAAACACACTTTTACAATTTTACTCACTTTTAAAAATATGAAGGAGTGAGGGTTAATAAATTGGAAGAAGTGTTAAAAAATATGAAATCCAGTTTTACTCACTTTAAAAAACGTGAAATGAAAAACTAAAGAAAAGGAAAAATACAGGTTGCCATTTCCAACAATCCCCCACAAATGGCAACCAGAAAAATACAAGAGGAAGAAACAAATGGCAAAGGAGAACATGACACTTAAGTATAATAATCATAAGATTTTTAATTAATACCTTAGTGAAGTGAGGCAATCAAGTGAGTCAATGATAAGTGAACTACGCCTTGAACTTATTAGATTCAAAAGACAACCCCTTCAACACATGTATGTTCCAAAGATTAAGACATCTCCGCAAAAGATAAAAGTGGCCCCTTAAAATTACTTTTGGTATCGGTAAGTGCTCTAGAAAGATAAACTTTCATAGGAGATGGCCATACTCCACACTTATGTAGGTGATTCCAAAACAAGTGCTTCTCAATAGCATCAACGTGAACACAAGAATCATTAAGAGCTTTCAACTCGACCTCACACAATAAATATCATATCCGTCTCAAAATGATAAATTCACATATGACCATCAAGTGTATTTCGCTAATATACCACCTAATATTGGCTATGGTTAATAAAAAAACTCACAAGTTTATTCAAAAATCTTATCAAGTCTGACAAGGACCACCCAAATAATAGGCTATGAGAAATCACAATAGATCGTTATATCATCGATTCACCACATTCAACTTAAATCAAATACTCACAAATTTAATGAGGTGTCATATGCTCTGAAGGCTTCAGCCCCATCTCTCTTGAACTGTCAGCTACTAGCCATCTCGACAAACCCTTAGTAAGAGGATCAGCCAAATTTCTTTCGGATTTAATATAATCCAAGGAAACAACACCTTCCTTTAAGAGTTGTTTTACAGTTGCATGCCTAACTCTTATGTATCTTATTTTTTCATTGTATATGTTATTTTTTGCTACTCCAATAGCAGTTTGAGAGTCACAATGTAGTGCAATTGGAGCATTTGAATCTCCATTCAAAGGCACCTCTGCAAGAAGGGTCCTCAACCACTCAGCTTCTCTCCCGGCCAACTCAAGAGCAATAAACTCTAACTCCATAGTGGAGTTTGCAATACAAGATTGTTTAGTTGATTTCCAAGAGACTGCTCCACCTACCAATGTAAAAACATAGCTATTTGTGGAGGCTACTTCATCATTATCACATACCCAATTGCATCACAATAACCTTCCAAGACAGCAGGAAATATATGAAAATTTAAACCCCAATCACTTGTGCCTTATAGATATTTTAATAGACGATATAAAACATTCCAATGATCATTGTTTGGATTATGAGTATATCTACTTAACCGACTAACATCATAAGCTATGTCAGGTCTAGTGCAATTCATGAGGTACATGACACTTCCCATTATTTTAGCATATTTTTCTTGAGATATACTATTTCCCAAATTCTTTTTAAGATGCACGCTGGGATCATAAAGAGTTCTTACCGGACTTAAATCAAAACAGTCAAATCGCCTCAAAATCTTTTCAACATAATGTGATTGATTTAACGAGAAACAATGCTTAGTTTTTTAAGCTTTATCCCTAGAATAACAGTTGCTTCTCCTAAGTCTTTCATCTCAAAGACATAAGAAAGATAATTTTTGGTTTTCACAATTGCATTTAAGTTAGTACTACAAATTAACATATCATCAACATAGAGACAAATGATCACACATGCATCACCCTGTTTCTTAGAATATAAGCAAGTATCTGAAGTGTTGACAATGAAACCATGGGAAAGAATAGCGGCAAGAAACTTTTCATACCATTGGAGAGGAGACTTCTTAAGGCCATATGAAGATTTTTTGAGTTTGAAAACATTATGCTCTTGTCCCGGTATAATACAACCTTCGAGTTGTTCAATGTAAATCTCTTCTTCTAAATATCCATTTAAGAAAGTCGTTCTTACATCCATTTGGTGTATCAACAAGTTATGAATCGCAGCTAGTGCTACTAGAATTCTAATAGTGGCTAGCAACGATGAGTAAGTTTCAAAGTAGCCAACTCCCTTTCTTTGAGAAAAAACCTTGAACTACAAGTCTAGCCTTAAACTTATCTATAGTTCCATAAGGTTTCAGTTTTTTCTTAAGAATCCTCTTTGTTTTAAATGCCTTGCAATTTTTAGGCAAATCAACAATCTCCCAAGTGTGATTGCTAGTAATGGAATCTATCTCACTCTGAACTACTTCCTTCGAAAAGGCTGAATTTATGTCCCTTTCTGCTTCCCAAAAATTTCTAGGATCCTCACTATTACTATTTACATCTTCATTCATAAAGAAGACTGAAACAACAAATTTATCAATTTTATCAGGATTTTCTAGAAGGAATGCAGTAATATAGTCATCACCAAAAGTGGTTTGAGTTCTCCTACGTTTACTTCTTCTAAGTTAAACAGACGGCTCAACTTGAGATGAAACAGATATATCACCAGCTTGGGTAGAAGTAGAGTAATCATCAACATTAGACAACTTAAAAGGAAATACATGCTCAAAGAAATCGGCATCACGAGATTCAGAGATCGAAGAGTCATGGAGAGATAAAAATATATATGCAACATAATTTTGAGCATATCCAATGAAACTTTATCATATGTTTTAGATCTGACGGTAGATTTTTATGAATGGGAAGTCCAACCTCAGCTAGGCACCCCCACACCTTAAGGAATTTCAGGTTAGGTGCAAAGCCCTTCCAAAGTTCATACGGAGATTTATCTAGTCTTTTATGAGGTATCATGTTTAGAACGTAGCACGCAGAAAGCACAGCTTCCCCCCCACATATTAGTAGGTAGTCCAAAACTTAAAAGCATAACATTCATCATGTCTTTTGAGGTTCAGTTTTTACGTTCTGTGACTCCATTTTGTTGAGGAGTGTAAGGAGCAGTAAATTCGTGTATTATGCCATTCTCTTCGCAAAACTTCTTAAGAGCTAAGGTATTATATTCTCCACCTCTATCAGATCTTAGTCTTTTTATTCTTTTATTCAATTGATTCTCAACTTCCAACTTATATTTTATGAATATTTCAGTTGCGTCATCTTTATTTCTTAATAGATATAATTTTGTAAACTTGGAGAAATCATCTATGAAGGATATATAATACATTTTTCCTCACTTGCTTACAGTGCTCTTAAAGTCTGCTAGATCAGAGTGAATCAGCTCTAGAAGTTCAGTACTCCTATACTCAACGGTCTTAAAGGGTAATCTCGCGTGTTTTGCTTCTACACAAGTTTGACACCTAGTCAAATTATTCATGTCCATTTTTGGTAAAAATTGTAGGTGTCTTAGTCTTTTAATTGAGTCAAAGTTTACGTGTCCAAGCCGTTTATGCTAGGTTACAATTGACTCCACGAGATAAGCATAATTAGCAGAATTTCCATTAACAACTTCAGAGACTACATTTAAGACAAATAATCCATCAGCTAAATACCCCTAACCTACGAACTCCCCATTTCTAGTCATAACTACTCTATCAGATTCAAAAGTAATTTTAAGACCAACTCTAACCAACAAAGGACTTGAAACCAAATTCCTACGCAACAAATGAACAAACAAAACATTGCTCAAACTTAAAGTTTTTCCAGAAGTGAGCTTCAAAAAGATCTTCCCTTTACCGAGAACTCTAGCAACACTGGAATTACCCATGTATACACATTCACCTTCAACAACTTCCTCAAACTTATGGAATGATGCCTTGTTTACGCAAAAGTGCCGAGTTAGCCTCGTATCAAGCACCCAATCAGATTTATTTTCCACCATATTAGCTTCAACCACCGCAGTGATGATGTCATCTGTTTCTGCCAGGTTCAATTGATTTCCAGATTTTGTGGCTGATTTGGACCACGAATTTTGCACTTGTCCTTGGCGATCGAAGCATTGATAAGCTTTGTGCCCTGGCTTTCCACAGACATAGCAGGTTATCTGTACTGATTTTTTCATAATCTTTTTATCTCCCTTGTTGAAGTGCTTAGGCTTTAGCTTGTTGAACGATCCTCTGCTAGCAGAAATCTGCATCTTTTGCTTACCTGAAGACACACCAGATTCAACTAAATTAGCATTAAAATTAGGAAGAATTAAATTCTTATCTTTCAAACGGTCAGCTTCCTCGGTTCGCATGTCGAGATCGCATTTTTTGTGCTTCAGCTGATTTCTATAATCTGTCCACGACGGTGGAAATATTTCTAGCAAAACATTGGCCTGAAAAACTTCACACTACTTCATTCCCTCGTTCAGTACATCAGCAGTCAAATTCTCATATTCATGAAGTTGGTCCATGATCGGCTTGTCATCTACCATGTGGAACTGCAGCCACTTTCCAACAGCATATTTTTTCTTTCCAGCATCATCTGCACCATATTTCTTCTCCAGCATATCCCATATATCTTTGGCAAACTTGATATTCACCAATAAATCGAATAGAGTGTTTGTCATATGATTGAGCATATGACCTCTCACTATTTTGTTGTCCCTCTCAAATTTCCTCTTAGCAGCTTAATCAACTGGGAGAGAATCTGCATCCTTTGTGGCCACTCCGTCAACAGATTTGGGCTAAGTTGAGGATGTTCTGCTAGAATTTGGAGCAGAGGCTCCACCAGAACAATAGCCATGCTTGGCTCTATAACTGCTGCAGCTTGTGTTGTGCCAAATTTTTCAATCTCTTCCCGGAGCTTTTTCACCTCGGCAACCACATCAATTTTTGGCTTGGCTTCCACAGCTTTGACCTTTGCGGGGTTCACCTCTGTCGTACTCGGAAGCTGTCCAGGCTTGAGTTGGTTGCCGAGTGTGGTGGCAATCTGGCTCAATTATGTGTCCATCATCTGAAGATGTTTCGTCATCAGCTGCATGTGGTTGGCCATTCCTTTCACTTCGGTTTTTACTTTCCCAAACCGGCTATCCGAGCTCTTGATGAATTTCTCGAGCGTCTCCTCCAGCACGGATTTCTTCCTTTCCACGATTTCTCCTCCAGTACCTACATCAAAACCAAGCGGAGGGTGTTCTGCAGCAGAAGGGTTAGAATAAGAAAAACCAGGGTGAGATCGCCCATGGTTGTAATGATACCCCTGATTGCCTCGATAATTATTGTGATAACCACCGCCAATGTAGTTCACCTCCATCCCGGCAGTTCTAGACGAACTGCTTGCACCCCGGTTGATGTAGTTGGCCTCCACCGGAACAATAGCCATGCTTGGCTCTATAACTGCTGCAGCTTGTGTTGTGCCCAATTTTTCAATCTCTTCCTGGAGCTTTTTCACCTCGGCAACCACATCAATTTCTGGCTTGGCTTCCACAGCTTTGACCGGAATCTGTCTCTCAGTTGGCCATTGGTGGCTATTCAGCGCCATATCAGCCAGCAACCTCATACTCTCTGCACCACTCTTCTTCATCAGTATCCCACCAGCAGATGTATCAACCAATTCCTTCATGTGAGGATTCAAACCCTCATAGAAATGGCACACTTGCATCTCTAGATCGATGCCATGTCCCGGACAGAGTCGTAGAAGCTCTTTGTATCTCTTCCAGGCTTCGTAGAGTGACTCATCGTACATTTGCTTGAAAGTAGTAATGGCAGCTTTCCTCTTCAGCAGTAAGCTCGGTGGGAAGTAGTTGGTAAGGAACTCTGCTCGAAGCTCCTCCCATGTCCCGATTTGACTCTTATCCAGTCCAGCAATCCAAGACCGTGCCTCGTCTCTGAGTGAGAACGAGAATAGACTCATTCTGATCACATCTTGGGTTACTCCGTTCTGCTTCACAGTGTTACACACCTCAATAAATTGGTTGAGGTGGGTATATGGATCTTCTACAGCTCTCCCCCCAAACTGATTTTGCTGCACCATCTGACTAAGGCCCGTGTGCAGCTCAAAGTTGTTGGCATCAATGCCAACTCTGAATCCAGCCTCTGCTTGCTGTGGAAGAAATTGATCCAAGATGGACCTTTGCGGGATCACAACTTGCCTATCGTTCAACTCTGCCAGTCTTGCAGCTTGTTCCGCCTGAGTAGCCTGGGCTGCTTGCAGTTGTGCTCTCAGCTGCTGCACTTCATTCACAAATTGCCTCTGCTCCTCGGGAGTCATTTTTTGCAGAGGTGCTTCAGGATTCTCAGCCATCTCTCGCTGTTTTTCTTTTCCTTTCTTTTTTATTTTCCTGCAGGTTGCTTCAATTTCAGGGACAAAGGCATCGAGTGTTTTTCCTTTGGCTCGCGTGTTCATGCACCTGCACAGGAAATAGGTAGATATCAGTTCGGCATCGATCGACGTAAGGTGTCCATCGATCGACGCAATAAGATGATCGACGTCGATCGACGTGGAATGCAGACACGAAAACTCACACACGCACACGTACAGAAAAATAAAACTCAATCCAGCAAATCTTAGAACGAACTAGTAACAAGATAAAATCTAACAATTCCCCGGCAACGGCGCCAATTTGATCACTGTAAAATCTACAGATTAATTATAGAAACAGTGGCAAATAAATTTGTAAACCCTAAGGTTATCGAATCCAGGGGAATTGTGTGGGGAAACTATCCTATATACTAGCTATGATCCTATGATTCATTGTTTGAGGAATTCAAAATCAGGGTTTTGACTTAGAAAATAAAGATGACAATGCTGAAAATTAAAGATGTTTTGAAATCAAATTTAAAAGAACACATATTCTAGGGAAGAATTCTTATTATGGATAACATGTAGGAACCAATTAATTTTAACAGGTGGAATACTGCAACAATGCTATATTTCCTTTTTTGGCAAATATAACCTAGATTACTAATTAGTGACTATCTCCGCTCGGTCTCAAGTACACCAAATTAGTCAACCTGATAAGCACATCAGTTCAATTCCTACAGTCTAGTACATCTGTTTGGATAGTGTAGATTGTATCATGCATTCCTAATCCCACTATTAATATTCACCTCTCGGTCCTTCTATCAATAGCTAGACATCTAACTTAATCGTCACCTCTCGGTCCTTGAATTAATCTAGAATTAGAAAATAAACACAGGAATCATGAACCTAATTAATTAATCCTAACATGCATCCATAATAATATTAAACCCTAGAACCCGCTAGGGTTTCTAGCCACTCATCGCAGATAGAAATCCAAAAGAAAATATATTAAATTGCATAAACATAAAGAACTTACAAGAAAAATAAAGGGTTTCGTGTTTTCCAAGTCTGCAAACTCTAAAATATGATCAGCTGCCTCAAAAAGTCAAATTTACAAAGGTATTTATAGGGGTGGATGTGTATCCTATCAAATCTAGGGCTAAAGATATGAATGAATCCGATTTTCATCAAATTTCCCGCATCAGCAGACTCACGTCGATCGTTGCTGATTGGCATCAATCGACGTGGCTTCATCTTTAGCATCGATTGATGTTGATTGGCGTCGATCGACGTGGTCTCTCGCCCCTTCTGCACGGTCTCACGGTTTTGGCCATAACTTCCTCTCCCAAACTCCGATTGACCCGATTCCAGTTGCGTTGGAGAGCTAACTCAAAGCATCATCCATTGCAATGCGCCAATAGCCCGAATTCCCCTTGTGGAAGAACTCTTCACTGCTACTCTTACACATCACTGCTTTCGGAACGGTTTTCAAGTGAATTTGGCCTATAACCTGTAGAAACACACCAAAATACGCATAATACCACCCAATATAGACTCATGCATAGAATATATATATAAACTCAATAAAACTACATAAAATAGTAGAAAATAATATAGATAAGCGAGTAAAATAATGAGCTTATCAGCTGCCCCCGCAGCACCCCGGCCCGATCCACTGGTCTCCGCGCCGCCAGTAGAGCGCTCCAATCCCTGGAAGGCCTCTAACAACACTCTGTTGTCCTGAGAATCGGATTGCGAGCTCTCGATCACAACGCCAATAGCCCGACTCGATTCTGGCTTCTCGGGGCCCTGAAGGAGTAAGCTCCAATCGGGGCCGGTGAAATACGCCGCATTGAAAGTACGAGGAGGTGACGGGGTAAAAGGTGGAGTCAAACCACACTCAGCCGAGCCGGAATTCTCTCGGTTTTGGGAATCGGAACCAGAAGAACTCGTCATAAAAACAAACAGAGACAAATCTTGAAAAAAGAGTAACCTAAAAGAAAAGAAAAGTTGGGGAGACGGAGCCCCGACCAGCCCTACTCTCCAGAAAACCACCACCCTAAACCCCAACTACCCTAATCACCCACTGCAAGCACCCAAATGGCGTAAAAGTTTTAATGAAGCACAGGGAGAAGTGATCGATTACCTTCGAATAGAGGGTTAGAGGAAGTCCCGTGGTAAAAACGTAATCGCGGAAGGGATGATCGGAGTAGAGAGTCGCTCGCCGGAAATCGCGTGTAGGTGGGAAAGAGCAAATTAAGCAATTGTATCGGGAAAAGTGAAAGGCCCGCGCTCCAAGCGACAGTTATACCACAACGCCCCTTCAACTGCTCAAAACCGCCCTCGGTTTTCGTGGATATTACGTAACTGCCACCGAGTTTTGCCGCCCATAATTCGAAACCACCTCGCTCAAAGCAGGTCGCATACAACAGTTCAACAAAAACTCGACCACTAATGTGCGACCCAAGTCCACATCAGAACTAGTACGATCTACCCCAGATTAGCTCGGCAAGCCCGACTTCAATAAACTTTCTTAAAACCTAATAAGACCCCATCCCGCGAAACCAATGAGTTCGCTGGGGCTCACCGGATGGCCACACTTAAAAATAGGACAGAACTCGAACTATCCCGTCAAATGCCGCAGTTTCGGGCCCGCGGTAACGGCATCCGCAGCAGCCTCCTGGGGCTGCGCGGATGAGGACCCCCCATAGAGGAACTGGCCCTCGAAGCCGGGAGGTGTTCATTAACACCCCAATAAAGTCGGATTACCCAAGAGGAAGTCCGAAGGGCCAAAATCTGGGAAAAACTTTACACTAACTCGGATTCGATTATTATTTTTGACTTGACAGGTCGTGACGGACACACCCTGTCAAGTCAAAGGGGCTATTGTTGGGGTATGATCCATATCGGACCCATTAAGAAACCAGATTTGAGGCCCAACAAGTCCTGATAGAGAGTCGGTGATGCTATCAGCCCAGCAAGACCACAGCAGCCCAGTCCGCCAGGATCGGAGTCCGTCGATTAAGCGGTTTAGCGGGTCAAAAGCAGTTCGATCAAGGTCGAAAGAAGTTCGATCTGCGGGCTGAAAGTTTTGTATGCTAACTGCGACCTGCCAACGGCCAGGAGGAGGTAGCGGACGCACAAAGTCTAGCTCGCGAGACTTCCGGAGAAGCTCAACTACCACGCGGATAAACCGCCCCACCTGTCACGAAAGCGACCCCTAACCACTGAGAGAAGATCATGGAAACCCTAGATGACAGCCACCCCCTATAAATACTCCCTATAGGTGTCAGCCGGAGGGGGACAGAAGAGAGGAGAAAATCTAACCTCACGTTCATTAGCATTCAGTTTGAGAAATCCGAAAGCTCGACATTTTTTACTATTTCAAACCAGCTTGATTCACTTGTATTTTACTTCAGATCATTTATTATCATTATTACGCGTTCACATTATGCTATTTTCTGCACGTTTTCGTTCATAGTTCTCGGGGCTCCGAATTCAAAACAATTTCATCCTCAACAAAGGCAAATGCATCTGTAGGCAAAAGTGATTAGCTAATTATTTGAGAATAAATTTTTCACTTTAATTTAGGTCGATCATACCTTTCTGCCCTGTCTCACCTAGACCAAAAATACCATTTAGGAAACACGTTATACTACCCCTGAGCCCATGAAATAAAAATTAGCTCATACCACAATCTCATAATACGCATACAAAAGACCTAAGAAGAAAAAAAATGTGATTGATACTCATAACAAACCCTTATAACCAATATAATAGAATGGCGGAGAAGCTAATGTCACAATACAGAATCTTCCGAAGAAATACGGAAGTCCTTAGACCACACAACATGTTCTATAAATGCTCTAGAATATAATAGAAGAGAACAAAAAATATGGAAAATTGCATAACATTGTGAACTAAAACTGAAAGGATACAGAACGTCATGAAAGGTTGTAAAAACGTCCTGATTAAGATAGATGTGCATAGAACTCTCTATAGAAAACAATTAAAGTTTATAAAAGGTGTCTGGGTGTTACCTTGAGAAGGTATTATAGGTACTTTGAAATGATCCTATCTCATTTGTAAATAAACCACAAGTTGGAAATTGTGAGCATTGTCTAAGTAATAGAATTCTATAATTATCATCAAAATCGTAGCTCTCACCAAAAAGTTAAAATTTGTTCATTAATTTAATATGAAAAAAAATATTTAAATTATTATTTAAGTTCTTAGATTTAAATTATAAATGTGATGAATTATGGAAAAGAATGGGATATGAATAGGTTTTGTTTCAGAAAATCATTATACGAAAAAATTACAATTTACTTACAAATATAAAATCATATATCATGTCAACTAAGAAATTATCATACGGCTTATCTGAAAAGCCACAAACTTATGTTGTTGATTGCATTCATGATGTACTCCAATCTTGTAAGCTAACGTTTTTCACGATATGTTTATAATCCCGCAGTTAGGGGTGTGCATGGTTCGGCCGAAACTGGCCGAACCGGCCAAATCAAATTAATTTGACCGGTTTGGCTGGTTTGAAAAAAATGATTGGCCAGGTTGGTTTGAAAAATCTCAAACCAGATGATTTGGTTTGGCCGACGGTTTGAAGGTTGAAACTGGCCATTTTGGCCGGACCGGCCGTATAAATAATATAATTTTAAATATAATAATGATAATAAAATATGATTGATAGAAAGCTAAAATATCAATTATATTGATATATATGTTCGATGCTTATATTTTTCCAATTGTAACCCTATAAATCAACATATATTTAATTGTTTCTTGCAGCCATAATATTATTTATTTATTACTTATCTCATATTTATAATTAATGACAAGCGAGATATATTTATATTAGTTTTATTTTGTGTATCATTATTTCATTAATATCTAATAATAAAATTGATATACAAGTTTCATTTTTATGTAATATTATTAGTTGAATAATCTTCAAACCGTTTAAACTGGCCGAACCAAACCGTTATAATATGGTTTGGTCGGTTTGGTTTGAAATAATTATTTGGCTGGTTTGGTTTGTGAAAATTTCAAACCGTACCTATTGGTTTGGTCCGTACTTTGCCCCTTAAACCGGCCAAACCGGACCGTGCACACCCCTACCCGCAGTTGGTGTTGGCTCCTGCAATGCATGATGAACTCTACTTAAATTGATGGAAAAGAAAGTATTTTATCTCTACCAATTTATCAATATTACAAAATAGATTGCCAGTGGCAACTGCAATTTTTGAAATGAAAGCCGAATTCAAAGACCTAAAATAACAATTATGAGGGATTATGTTCCCCAAATTGGACGTTAGAGTAGTTTGTGGCTGATATATCAGTGACATTTGTGTCAGAAACTAAAAAATTTGGCAACTCAAGTGAAGAATTTAAACGTCCATCTGCCTCGCATGCGGCATCTATTGTTTACATCATAACACATTGGGCCGAGATATCTGCGAATGGGAAGGAAATCCATTTTCGTGAATACACATGCAAAAATAAAAATTGGGGATCATAAAACCCATAATTAATTTTAATTTTCGCAAAAGATAGTTTTAATATTCATATTGGAGTTTTTGGATTGTGATTTTATTTCAAGAAGATGGACATAGGAGACTACACTTTTAATAAAAACAAAAGATATATACCAAAACAAAATATATGGAATTTAATTTAAATATAATCCCATAAAAAATATTATATTTATATTGTTTAAAAATAGTAAGTATAATAAATTAGTGAGGTAATATCTTAAAGAAAAAATGACGAATATAATTTTGTTGTTTTTTGTATTATTTATTATATATTTTTATCATAATAAAAATGAATCATCAATAAAATAAAAATAAAAATGAATTTAATTTTTTGTGGAAGCAATTAATAGCCACTATTCTACTCTAATATGTTATATAGATATAGTAAGTGAATTTATTAATTATATATTACTTTAGACAGAATTAATATTCTTAAAATATTAATATGATACATTAATAAAAAAGTAGTGATTGATTAGTGAATCTCACAATTGTTCCAAGATAATTAAGCCAGGAAGCTTTCTTGCGCATTTTTTGTTTCAAATTGCAACCAACCCTCAAAATCGAAACTAGAGCATTCAATTAAAATAAAAACCCATCATCATATCACAAATGAGCAACTCTATACAATCAAAATGAGCAAAATAACAAAAAAAAAAAAAAAAAAGTTCCTCTCATTTCACTTGGTTTCATAAGATAAATGGGCAATCTTCCCCTGCGCTTTGAAAAAAAAAAAAGCGAAATAGACCACAGATGATCTTAACCAATTGTGGAATGAACCTAAAGCAGTCTTTCAAACCCAAAACACCTAAATACCCTCAATCAAGAATCAAGTTTAAAACGTAACGACAAGCAAATCTTACCGTTAATTAGGGATTGATGGCATGTGCAAAACATGCAAGTTTGTGGATGCATGTCAAAATTAGAAAGATACTTGTAAAATGAATTTAGACCATGAATTATTCTTTATCTTCCATTAAAAATGGAATTCATGAAGGCCCAGGCCCAGCCCAACTAAGAAGGCGACGTTTTGCCGCGTAAATGCAATCGCGATGGGCCGCGTGGCGAGCGTCGCTTTAAAAGGAACATAACGCGCCAAAAATATCGTCTGCAAATTCAGGCGCGAATCCAAAAATTAAGGTTCCACACTTAATTTGACTGTATTATTAGGAGTATAATTTATGTATACTTGATTATGATGCATTTCATTACTTAACTAAACTTCCATCAAATTATCAGCCTCTCTTTTTTTTCTTTTTCTTTCATAATGTCATAAATTAAAGATTTATACTTGATAAACTCCCAAAAAGCAATTAAAAATATATAATCTTTGGACACCAAGTAATCCCAACCTCTAGAATTTTTGTATAAAATAAAGTTATGAATTTGTAGTTAAAGAAGCTCAAAATGTAATGTTTGTGGCCTGTGCCTGATTAATATGACTTGGACTCACTAAATGGTTTCTTTTCCCTCTTTCTGGATTCCTGATCTCTATTTTCATTTCATCCCTTTTAATTTTTCTACCCTTTTTCCTCCACCCCACTCCCCACTCCCCACTTCTCTTCTCTCTCTACTCAACCCACACGAACCTCAAAGATCCGGTCTTGGGATTTGGTCTTTCAGTTTAAGAAATACTAAATCATGCAGCAGCCGCAGCCGCAGACTACTAAAAAACAGCTGTTTTCTACTACCACGACGCCGCCGTTCGCTGGAGCCGGCGTTGACTGCCGCACCGCTTCTGATACTCATCGCCGTATGCCCAATCAAGAACACGGGGAAGTCGTTGTCCTAAACACTCAGCCTGTGAGCCATTATATGTTTTACACCGTGGTTGTGTTTTCCTTGGTTGGCTTGGCTAAGAAATTACTGTATTTTGTGAAGTATTGGTTTTTGTTTATTTTGGTGAATTATAGTAATTGTTTTTGTTAAAGCTATATGGTGCTTGATTGGGGGTTATTTGGTTCTGTTAAGCATTAAAAATGGAGCTTTAATTCAGTATTTATTTGGTGAGGGGGTATAGACTTGTACCAATCTTTGCTCTGAAATATGACTCCGTTTCTTAGTTTGGTTTGGCTGTATGAAAATGATACCAGGGCTCCTGAATCCTTATCTGCATTGGTTTGTTTTAGCATCAAATTGTATGAGTATCTTGGTTTTCGATTAATGGGTGAATATTACGGTTTCCATGCATTGCTCTGAGTTATGACTCAGGCACTCAGCAGTCCGCCTGAACGAAGATGATCTCAGCGTGCTTGAGACATTACCAACTACAAGGTCTTTTGTTTTTCTCCATCTTCCTGATAGGTGCATTTACTGTGGCTAGATGTTTGTAGCTCCTTATTGCACGACCCGAAAAGTTTTGCCCTTGATGTATTTTGGTTGGATTGTTCTTTGCTCTCTTTTCAGGTTTAACTTGTGCAACATTTTTCTTTTTGATGAGTTTGTGACCAACTTGCCATCTAGCATTGTCGTTGTCCTTGTGTCGAGACATACTCACCGAGTGAATGCAGGATACTATTTTAACGAGATATCTTGTAAACTGATGCCCTCCTTATTTAGTTGCTTCTCATAGCATTTCCACTAATTCTCTATTTGTCACTCTGGATTAAATAACAGTATAATTTCTGAGTTTTAGCTGCTGTAGTTTAGAAGCCCTTAAGGTATAACTGCACTACAGTTATGCTGCTTTCTCCATAGAATGTGGGTTGCTGTAAATCTTTATCTTTTGTTGGATTTTTGGTTTGGATAAATATTCACCAAATTTGATTAGCTCATTCTTTTGACTTCACAAGGCATTAAAGCGGAAGAGTGGAATGTCTGACAATGCAGTATATGCGAGTCCTGACAGCAGTGCCTTCATCGACAGCCCCCATAGAACTCCGGTATCAGTGAGACCCGGGAATCCCCAAAAGGTTCCTAGGACAACCAAGGCAAATAGAGTTGGCTGTCAGAGTTTCATGACAAATATTGGTGAAAATCAGTCACATTAGTTTCTATTATATTCACAAAGTCGATGAAAAGAGTTTACGGATTTGTTTCTTATCCTCAAGTTCTATTCATAATTCTGAAGGAAATGGTACCCTTTTGACAAACATTCAATTTGTAGGTACTCCGTCTTGCAATAATCTCACCCCAGTTAGTTCCTGTCGATATGATAACTCCTTAGGTATAGAATAGTACCTGTGGCAATTTATATTTATTGAATGTTGGATGGATCTTCTTGCATATGTTAATTAATTGGCACAATATTACTCTTTAGTTGGTTCATCCATGGATAGGCTCATTGAATTGCCAGTTTACTTTCCTTTTAGGTCTCCTAACAAAGAAGTTTGTTAACCTGATAAAGAATGCCGAAGATGGTGTCCTTGATCTGAATAAAGCTGCAGACATATTAGAGGTGATTGTCCCTTCCAATTGGTGCTTCACTTATGATCATGTCTTGGCCACTCACTGATCTTCCTCTCAGCAGGTCCAGAAGAGGCGTATGTATGATATAACTAATGTCCTTGAAGGCATTGGTCTTATTGAAAAGAAACTAAAAAACAGAATCCAATGGAAGTAAGAGTAGGCTCTCATTGAATTCAGTTTCATTTAGATTGTTTCTAGTTAAGATTTAACATTCCCTCGAAAAGCATTACTTTACCAATCGGATGCTGTCAACCAGGGGGACCGACGTGCTAGGGGAAGTTAACGAGACCCCTTCAGATGTGCAGGTATAATTTGAATGTGGAAATAATTTGTTTTAAGTACATTTAAATGCTTTTTTTCATTTGTTTGACTGTTGCTGGGTTATTCCTACACATGACTGAGATACTGAGAGTGAAATTCCAATGATGAAGTGCATATGTTATATGGTTCCTGTAAATGCTAGATAGATCCTCATTCGCTCCTTGTTCCTGTGCAGGAAGAAATAGAAAACTTGAATGTGAACGAGTGCAGATTAGATGAACGCATAAGGTTACATCTCGATGCTTTAACTTTTTCCCAGTTGTCTCTACGAGCATGCACTCTTATAATTCACCTCTTATTTCAGACAAATGCAGGAAAAGTTAAGGAGCCTAAGTGAAGATGAAAATGAGCAAAAGTAACTGATGTTCATGATTTGAACTAAATTGTCGACATTATTGTTACGCTGCTCTCATTCTATATTTGTGGTATCTTTTTTTTTTCCAGGTGGCTTTTTATTACTGAAGAAGATATCAAAAACCAACCATGCTTCCAGGTATATATAAATTTACTTTCTTTTTTCTACTGAACTGTCCTACTTCATGTATAAATTCGAAATCGAAGTGCTTGGAACATTGATTTTGTTTCTTCCTCCAGAGTGGAACTCTGATAGCAATCAAAGCTCCACACGGCACTACTCTGGAAGTTGCCGATCCAGATGAGGTAACCTTGCCTGCTTCTTGGATACTGGTACTGATAGTTTTGGGATCGAATCAGATTTTGGCGTAAGCATTTTATTCCTTTCTACAGGCTGGAGATTATTCACGGAGAAGATACAAAATGGTTCTTCGCAGCACCATGGGACCAATCGATGTATACCTCGTGAGGTAAGCAACTTCATGAAGTTTCAGCACATGCAATCTGTTTTTTCATTATACTTGGTGTCAAATTTAGCCAATTTGAAGAGATGAATGCGGTTGAAGCAAAACCAACCATCCTTGCAACATCTAAGGTACCAATGGAGGAGAATACACGAAAAGAAATCCACGTGCAAGATGCAGGAATCCCTAGTATGCCTTGGGTGGCAAGCACATCTCAGGATTCTGTCAGTGGAATCATGAAGCTTGAGCCAGAAGATGCTGATGTGAGTCATCAAGTGTTGCATACGTTATATATACAAGCATTCTTCCATTGCTAACTAAACATCTTCCGTTTGGCATTTGCAGGGTCATGCTGATTATTGGCTATTATCAGACGGGGATGTAAGCATCACTGACATGTGGAGGACACAACGTATCCTAAACTTGGTTTTTATGCTTCATTGTTTTTATTTTCACGGTGAAAGACGTTCTTGTGGATCCATGACGATATATTATAGCTGGGGCAGACTTGAATATCTGGAAAACACTGCACCAAGGCTAATGCTCAAGCTCCACACCCGAGCATAGGCAATCCACAGGGAGTTAGAAATGGTTCGTGTTATGACACTCAAGATTGCCTTGGAGTCCTGCTGAGAAAGTAAGAAGGAAGGAGGTAGATCACTGTACAGTTTCTTAACACACGCAAGAGAAGTAAGTATGAGACTCTGTAGTCTGTACCAAGTAAATTGGAAAAATTGTTTCATCTTGCACCACCAAAGTATACAATATCAGTAACATCTGTCTCTATTCTAGCCATGAATACAATACATATCAACGCATGCCTGTGTTTCCAACAAAACTGCAGATTCCTTCCTCACTTCTCCGGCTCAACTTTCTTGCCAATCCAACTAGCAACAATGGGAGTAAGAGCTACAGTAGGCGGAAATCTGATAGGGGAAGCAGCCTTATGCAAAGGTCCCGACCTTCTCACCTGTTTCGTTGGTAGAGATTCCTACCTGCAACACAAATGATCAAAGCAGATATAAATTGTTGGTACGAGGGGAAAGGGAGTACCTTGTGCAACAATGCTGGAACATCTACACCCGCACTGATCAAAGCATAACATAGCCCGAAGAGATCAATCAAAGGGTAATCGAAGTTGCCAAATATGCTCCTCCATATTTTGCCAGAAGTTGCTTTGCTTGATCCCCTTTGGATTTGGTAGTCACTTCATTCTCTTCTTTTGAGGAGAATATCTGAACTTCCATTGAGTTTTACACAGAAAATAATATAGCATCAAAATTGAAATATGACGTGTTTAAAGAACGAAACTAGCGAGAAACAAGAATGTTACAGACAAACTGAGCATCAATGTTGAAGTTTGAACCCTCCAAATAAAAACAAAGATTCTCTATTTTTTCAGGAAAGCAATGAAAGTCCCTTGCCCAAAATTCATAAACCCTAATAGGACAACTCAAACTCAACAAAGTTAATCACAAAATAAATAAACCGGGGTGGGGGGGGGGGGGGGGCACCTTCCACAATCCAGCTTCAAGCCCATACTTGTTGGTGATTTCATCAGGGGAAGTAGGACTAGGAGTCTTGATTTCCTCTACTTTCTCCTTCACCGCTCTGACCCTCAATTTGATGATGTGACGATTTTGTAGAGGAGAAGATAGAGTCTTGTTGCTAAAGTGCCGAATAGGAATTTGCACGAGTGTGGCCATTGCCTTGAGCAACCCAAAAGCCACTGTTTATCGCAACATTTTGTAATTTTTCTAGTGGTCGACAAGTAATTGAAAATCAAGATCTTTTTAGTTTCACCCCACATTTTTTTTGTTTCTTTTTCATTAATAAAATTATTGGAGTTTTAGATTGATTTTTTTTTAATTTTTATCGTTTTATCAAATAAATCATTAGGGTTTTCAATTAAAACTAACCTAGCATTTTATGCAGTTATTATAGTTAATCTCAAGTAATTTATGAACTAAATTAAACTCATGATCACCTCTAACTTGAAAATAAAATAAAAGAATAAATATAATTATTTATTAGACGAAATGAATATCAACAATTTTGATAATCCTAGCAAGAATCTAGAATGATTTGTAGTTCTAAATCAATACACTTCTAGTCCATAAAGCACCCCAGCGTGCTTCTCGTGCTCCTGCTCTACAAAATACAAATCCCTCATTTTCTGGAATGCGTGCCACGTCAGCAGGCTATCCGAACCGGCCTGGTGGCACTTCCCCACCACCCGGTTCACATCCAGCGCCCGGGCCACCCGGTCCAACCCCCCATACAAGCTCTGGCAGAACCGCATCAAATACTTGATGTCGTACACGTTGTCCCCGAAAAACGCCCTCAGCACCGCCAGGAACTCGCCGAGTCGCCCGGGGAGAGGGCGGCGCGTCAGGATCTTCACCAGATAGCCGAAGTCGTACGCGCTGTGGAACGTCACCCAGCTGACAGCATCGTTGCACACCAGGCCGGAGCTCATCATCAGCTCGGCGAACCGCGCCGAGTCGATCCCGTCGACCCGGTTCCGCTCGAAGTCGATCCCGTGGTCACGCAGCAGCTCAATGGAGTCCGGGGCGTGGGGGTCACGCGCCGCGTCGAAGTCGGAGAAGTTGAACTGCCAGATGTAGCGGTCGCCGCCGGATCCCAGATCGGGGAGGTTGCCGGAGGCGTCGGAGAGCGTGATGCCGAGCTGGATGAGGTTGAGGGCATCCACGTTGGACTTGAGCATCTTGTAGTGGTCGTAGGGGGAGGGCCTCCGGCGGTGGCTCGCGTGCGGCGGCGAGGGCTTGAAGATGACCCCCGGGAACTCCGTGTCCATGGAGATGAAAGGGTAGCGATCGACGAGGCCGTAGATGAGTTCGAACTCTGATTCCAGGTTGTCGGACCACACTTCTCGGACCTTGATTGGTTTGGGTTCATCGCTTTTCAGATCGTCGGAAATCATGATTGATGGAAGTGGTTTGGATAATGTGGGATTGTTGAATGAAGATGGGTGAGGAGGAGTGAGAGAGAGTGTGTCATTTTTATACATGATGAGAAAGAAGGAGGGTCGAAGGTGCATGGGTGATGAGAAGCAATAATTGTGAGGATCCAACTAACTTTATTTTAAAGAATGATAAACATTGATCTTATCTAATGAATAATAGAAGTTTCATAATTGTGGTCAGAGTTGAACGCGTTTAATAGTTTGACTGCAACAGAAAACAAAAAAGGTGTAGGGGGATGTGTGTGGGAAATGGGAATGAGAGAGAAGACTTAGTCCAAAGACGGCTGCCGCAGGAGTGTGTCAATTTTTTCTCTTGTTACTGGTCAAAATATTTCATTAAAAAATAAAATAAACGTGACAGTGGTGGTAGGGGACTTGTCACTTCATCAATTTAGCTGCGTTTCAAATTCTTTTTTAAACTTACATATAAAAAATCCAAATTTCTAATCTCTTAATTATAGATAAAACGTTTTTTTATCATTTCATCCCAAATAAGGACTAAAGTATGCTATTTTTATTCATACGAAATGTGTTTCTTAATGGACCAAAATAATTGGAATGTGCAGTTGTTTATTTTGGGTTGAGTTGAATAATGTAGCTTTTGGAAGAAATTAAAGTAATGCTAAATTTAGGACAATGGAACATTCTTGGATCTTCACTTCTACTCATCATATGCTTCGTTTTGTTTTTTAGCTTTTGCTATTTGAATATTATACGTGTATTGAGCCAAGTTTTAAGCACAATTTGCACGTGCTTATATTATAGAAAGTCGACCGATTTCTTTGTCACATTCTTATTTAGCATTTAAACGGACTGTAATTTGTGAGCTAGTTTATATAGTACATAATTAACATGAGTCATCAATCATTTCTAAATTTAATATTCTTTCAAAATTGGGAAAATGTAAGAGTATGAATGCAACTTTAATTTAATATAATATTTTTGTTAATTGATAAAAAGGAGAAAATAATGTTTTGTATGATTTTAATAATTTTAGTGTCGACATTCGTTATTTTATGTTATAAGAGATTATAACTAAGAGAGATCATTAATTTAGCGGTTGGATAATAGAGTTCCCGATTTTGACTTGACTTTGTAGTTCGTAGTCACTCAGCCGTTACTTTACATTAACATAATTAAATATTGACAGATTAAGAGCTAGTAACATTACAATTGGAATGGTTCCAAAATTAATTTTCTTGATTATTAGTTAGTTTTTTTTACCTCCACTTTAGTTTTTTGCTCAAATGAAATGAAAAAATTATTGATTCAGCACCTTAAAGATGATTTGTTAATTCAAGACCCGAAATCAAATAATTCTCAATCCAAGACTTGATATTGAAGTTCTGGATTGAGAAGTATGATTTTTCGGATCCTGAATTAAGAATTTTTGTATCTTTCACATACTGAATTGAAAATTAATCTTTCGGATCCTAAATCATAATTAAACTATCTTTCGGATAATAAAACTCCAATCAAATATTAGACATGCTTAGTTAGGGTCTTAAATTATCACCTACCTTGAACCTTTTCTTTAATAAGAAATGAGGAAGATAATCGATTTTGAGATTTACTATTTAAAAATATATAAGTAATTAAAGGAACAATTAATTTCCACAATTTTTGATGCAAAAACATAAGCAAGTATTGTTTTTTAGTAGGGGATAAGTTGAAATAGGATAGATCCTTAAACTTCTTAAATCTTATTCAAACGTTTTTATACATAAATATTCACTGTTTAGCTGTGAAGTTCTAACTCAACTAAAATTAAAAAATAATGCCACTCAATTAAGGCAAAAACTTGCGTTAGGCAGGCCTAAACGGTTTAGGCGGGTTTTATCCTACCCAAATGGGTTGACCCATCCCAAATAGGATTTATTTATCCCAATTAGGGTATATTATATGGGTTTGGGCTTCAATTAATGAATAAAACCCGCCTAAATCGTTTAGATCTGTCTAACCCAAGACCTTCCCCTCAATTAATGGGGTTTGTGAAGTTTTAATTTACATTGATATATTAGCGACTAAAAAGTTGTTAATCATAATATAGGAGAAGATGGGCCAATAGTTAAAATATTAACATTTTAAATATCTAATTATAAACATACATTAACAAATACTCCCTCCGTCCCATTGAAGTAGTCCCACTTTTCTTTTTTGTTTGTCCCATAGAATAGTCCCATTTTCCTAAAATGGCAACCTTTTTCACACTCACCAATAAAATATTAATTCCACTACACTCACAACCCTTAATTCCCGTGCCGAAAAGAAAAGGACTACTTCACCGGGACGGAGGGAGTATTATTTAATGTTTAAAATCAGAAAAATGTTGGGAAGCATACCTAACTTTTATTATATTTTGATGTGTCAAACAATATATAGAAACTATCAATTTAGTTTATTTCTAAATTAACAATAATTTATACAAAACATGTAATGCCATATATAAGATGTCAATTGAGTTGTAATAAAGCCGATCAAGATAAACTAGAAATCTTTCAGTTTGATCTCGAAGAGTGATATAAGAAACTGACTACATGCCTTATATTAGTTCGGAAGTTACGGATGAAAGAAATTGGATGACGTCACCAAACTAGTTTCACTAAAACCTATCATTGAAGTACTCAAAGACAAGAATAACAAGTCAGGAGGAATCTCATTAAAGCTTGATTTTAAGAATGAATATTACTTAAAGTCTGAATAATGAAGATCCTAGTATTGGACCAGTTTCATTCATCGGACTGACTTAGAAGAGCCGTTATGACACACCTACATGGTCAACATCCTGTGTCAGAAAAACAGGAGCAGGAGCATACTTTCTACAAAAGCAATGTGTCCTCTGCAGAAGAGAGACACCGATTAGACATCTTCCAATATATCTCTCAACGGCTACATTTTCAAACCTCTCACACTTTGTCTATAAATAAATGAAGTGTTTCCAGAATAAAGGTTACCAATTCTCTTAGTTCAACTATCCCATACACCTTTGAGAACCAAATAACAAAACTCCGAATACTCAAGGTTTTAACAATTAAGCCTAAATTCTTAGTTTATCGTGTGTCGTCTTGGACACCGCACACAAGACTTGTTACTTTCTAACACAAGTTTACTTCTTTGTGTTCTTACTCTCCAAGTAAGAACACAACAATCACAATTTTTCTCTAAGCTGTGATTATCACGAATAGCCAGCCAAAGGTCGTTAGTCAGCCAAAGGTCGTCGGTTCCCGGAAGAGTCTTAAAGTTCTTAAAACTTTCGAAGACGAAGGCTGCATGGTGTGCCTACACTTTAAATCTAAACAACGGAGGAAGCAACGACTTGAGCGAGTGAGCAAATAATTTTTATTTATTAAAATAATCTATGCACATCAATAATATTATTGTTCAATGGTCATATATTCAAATTCTTATATAGAATGGTGTTTATTAACCTTTTAAAGGTAATGCAAAATTTTAGAAAAATGCTCCAATACGTCGGAATGAGCTATATTGATAGATGCAATTTTAATTATTCACAAGTGTGATTTATTGATACATCAACCGTGTAACAGTGAGCATTTGAGCCTCGCTTAGCATAATTTATCAACAATTAAAATGCAGTGTTATGACCCCAAAATAAGCAGGTCCATTATCGAGATCCATTAAAGAAGAAAAGCCCGAATCCAAGAAGGAAATAATTATCAAGGGGCGTAGCTCGAACGATGCTTAAAATTGACCGAGCAGCAAGGCCGAGCTAATAGGAAGTTCGAGCTCGGACTTAGATTAATAAAATGATGGCTGGCGCAGCTCAAACGAAAAAGCGTGATTGTTCGAGCCAGCTATTCAGCTGAAATGATGTAACTTTTTGACGAAAAGTCATGTATTTGTTTGGATTCCTATAAATAGGGTCCACATTATTGAGAAAGGATATTGAATACAAGCAATAAATACAACAATAAATACAAGTCTTTGAGCTCTACTTTCGTTCTAGCTTTTACTTCATTTATCTCGTATTATTTTATTTCATATTGTCTAGTACTCTTATTTAAATTATCCTCACAAATTTCCACCAATAACAAATGGCGCTAGAAGGAGGGCCCAATAAGAAAGAAAGATAATATGGAACACAATACTGGAAACAACACCAACCATCCACTCGGGCAAGGAGTTTTCCGCAGTGCGGCAGAATTCGAAGCCGAGCTCAAATGTCGTGAAGACGAGCTTCGAACTCTCCAGGCGGAGAACAAAAGGGTAATCGTAGAAGCTGAAGCCCTTCGGCAACAGTTGGCTCTACTCAACGACGATGAGGGCCAAAGTGAAACCCAGTCAAGGAGTAGGACCCGTACTATCAGGGATGAAGACGAAAATGAACAACCCCTTCCTGAGGATGAGGATAGAGTTGCTTCCCGAGCTCGTGCTGAGGCTACGGGAAGTTCCTCTCAAATCGAAGGCAGGGAATCTCGAGAAAAAATAAAACTACTCGAGAAGCATCTCAAGCAGATGCAGAAATTCATTTCCCTTATCCCCGGAGCACCTGCTCCACCGAGGAATATCCCACTTGACAGCTATGCCGAGTCTCCCTTCACCCGAAGGATCTCGTCCGTACAAATCTCTTCCCGCTTCACTATGCCGAGCATAAAAGCATACGATAGAAAGACCGACCCGGACGAGTTCATCACACTTTACAGAATGAAAATGCATACCGCGGTGATTCCTGACCACCAGCGCGAGGCCTGCATGTGCAAGTGCTTTAGGGCGTGCATGGACGGACCAGTCATACAATGGTTCATGCACCTAGCCCCGAACTCGATCTCTTCGTTTGCCGAGCTGAATAGTTCTTTCGTTCAGCATTTTTCCAGCAGCCGAAGAGCACAAAAGAGATCGGACGACCTCTATTCTGTCGTCCAAAAAGAGAACGAATCCTTTCAAGATTTCTTGAAAAGATTCAATTCGGTAAAGGTAACGATTCCGAACTGCCTTGAAGAAACGACAGTTTCGGCATTCAAGAAAGGCCTCCGAAGAAAATCCAACCTTTTCTGGAAATTGGTTAAGTATCCATGCTCAACCATGACCGAAGTCTTATCACGGGCCGAAGCCCAAATTCGGCAAGAGGTTGAAGAGGAAAACTTCGGCCGAAGAAACAAAGGGAAGGCCCCAACCATCCAATCCGAAAAGAAGGGAGAAACTCAGGCCAACAATCGATACCAGCCCTACCCTGTTCGAACAGAATCATCCAAGCAGGGGATGAAGGTGGTATCCAACGCCCCTCACGGGAGTCACAAATTCCACTTCGAACAGTTGTTCGAGAAATGTATAAGATCAGCAACAAAGTTCGATGGCAAAGGAAGATGCATGCGAAACCCGAGCATAGGGACATATCCTTATACTGTGAGTTTCATCAGGATCACGGTCATCGAACCGATGACTGCAGAGACTTGAAACAGGAAGTCGACCGGCTTCTGGCCGAGGGGCTCCTCACTTGTCCGAAACCCACCAAAAAGGGGAAAATCTGGACAAGAAATAAGAAAAATAACAAATAGGGTCGAACCAATCCGACCCCAACAACAGGAGCCAACAATCAACCTCTTCCCGAGGAGCCCAAACAACCTGAGGTACAACGGGTCATCAATATCCTTACTGGGGGATCTTCGATGACTGGCGCATCTAAGAATGCGGCCAAGAGGCATTGCCGAGACCTGAGGAATCAACTCGTCCATCAGGTCGAGGCATCTCCCTTTGAAATCTCGTTCAACGCAGAAGACGAAGTTGAAGCTCGTCATCCACATGACGATGCCCTAGTCATCACTTTGATGATTGCGAACTGCCAGGTCAAGCGGATCCTCGTTGACACAGGCACCTTGTCCAATGTAATATTCCTCAAAACTCTTCGAGGAATGGGCATCTCGGAGAATAACATTGATGTAAATCCAATTACTTTGGTTGGATTCAGCAGAGAGAAATTAAACTCCCTCGGCGAGGTAGTACTTCCCGTATTCGCCGAAGGGGTAAACTTATATACATGATTCCAAGTAGTCGATGCCCCCTCGGCATACAATATGTCGGTCGGACAGCCCTGGATTCATGCTATGAAGGCCGTCCCCTCGTCCTACCATCAAATGATCAAATTTCCCACGCCATGGGGAGTGCGAGCAATTCGAGGCGATCAATTTGCTTCACGAAGTTGCTACGAGATCACACTACGGACAGTGCATATGGTAGAGCCCAAACCAGTTGAGGGGAGTTCGGAAGTCAGGATAGATGAAAGAGATCCCTCTCGGGTAACCTTCATTGGTGAAAGATTACCCGAAGAGCAACAGGCCGAAATGCAAACTCTACTCGTTGAAAATCGGAAAAATTTTGCCTTCTCACACGAAGACATGCCAGGCATTGATCCTAAAATCATTAGTCATCATCTTCGAGTCGACCCGAGGTATAAGCCGGTAAGACAAAAGCGAAGACGGTTCGCTCCCGAAAGAAATGAGGCTATAGCCGAAGAGGTCAAAAATCTACTCAAAGTGGGTTTCATTCGGGAAGTAAAATATCCCGAATGGCTCGCAAATGTGGTGGTAGTAAAAAAGAAGAATGGGAAGAACCGGGTATGTGTGGATTATACGGATTTAAATAAAGCTTGTTCGAAAGATCCGTTCCCACTACCCCATATCGACCGGCTCGTCGACGCCACAGCAGGTTTTGGAATCATGAGCTTCATGGATGCATTTTCGGGATACAATCAGATTAAGATGTATCCGCCGGACGAAGAGAAAATGGCGTTCATGACTAACCAGGGAATTTATTATTATAAAGTTATGCCCTTCGGGCTTAAAAATGTCGGTTCGACCTACCAAAGATTAATGAATAGAATGTTCAAACGGAAAATTGGATGAACTATGGAGGTCTACATCGATGACATCTTGGTCAAATTGGACAATTTTGGGGATCACCTTCGGCATCTGAATGAAACATTCGAGGTCTTACACCAATATGGCATGAAGCTGAACCCCGCCAAATGTATTTTCGGGGTTACCTCCGAAAAATTCCTCGGATACGTGGTAAGCCGAAGAGGCATTGAAGCCAATCCATTGCAGATTCGAGCTATCCAAAACATTCAACCCCCATCAAACTTAAAAGAAACACAGAAGATGATTGGAAAACTTGCAGCAATCAGCAGATTCATAGCAAGATATTCGGATAAAACAAATCCATTCTTCTCTCTTCTCAGAAAATCCAAGAAGTTCGAATGGACCGGGGAGTGTGAGGAAGCACTTGCCCGGGTGAAACAATATTTATCTAACCCCCCAGTCATGTCAAAAGTCAAGCTAGGCGATGAGCTATTATTGTACTTAGCTGTCTCGAAAAAAGCTATAGTGTCGTGCTAATAAAAGAGACAGGGGGGATGAAGGAACACGCCGGTGAAGGCGGATCGTCCCCACGATCGATGTTGGATACCAAACGTACACATACATGGTTTAATTAAATTAAATCAAGGAGATCAAGAATTACCAATAGATCTTTACAGATCTGAAGATCGATTCCACTGGAGATCTTCTAGCCTGTGTCCCACGAAACACGATCGGATACCGGGTGGACAACAATCCTCCGAATCGTAGATGCCAATCCAAAATACTAGATCTATAATTTTGAGAGAACTAAACCCTAGCCGTCGCTCAACACATGAGCTTATGAAATTGATAACAACTTGGGGTTTTTCTCTCAACATAAGATCCTATTTATAGGCATCTTCTAGGGTTTCTAGTTGGGCCAGGCCAGGGATCTCTAGAAGGTATAGGATTGGGCCTCCCATAAGTCCAACCACATATATTCAGCCCAGAATATAAATTGAACTTATAACATTAATTCATTCCACTAGAGAATTAATGTTGCAACTGCCATCCTATCCCGATGTGAATCAGGGCTTCTATTTGACTTAATTAATTCCCCGTGTTTAAGATATCGCACATCCATTAATTAATTAAAAGCTCTGACAGCATTAATTAATTAATATCTTAATCCTTAAGTAGTACCCGCTCAACATTATTATCGTATCGGAATAAATTCCACCTGTAGGGTTTAATACGATAAAACTTATGAACTCCTTAAGGGGATGTCATCAACCTGGATGTCCAGGACACAGTGCCCTAATGTGACTATATAAACACATACAAATAATGTTGTTACCCAAGATACGGAGTATATTGAATCATCGTTTTGATTCTCACCCATGGTAAGTCAAAGTAACAAACAATCATTTGCATATATCTAAATATCACATCTAGGGTTAAGAATTATCAAAGTCGCCGAGACCTTGGTTCTTCATAGAGTCAGAACAGAAGAACACGTCTCACCGCGATCCATTCAATGCGACACCACGCACTAGCATAAACTAATAACCAAGACTAGTTATCTCAAGTTTATACTACAACCTAAAACGATAGTTTATCCAGAACTATCTCAGTTGTGAATACGTTTTATATCTTATAAGGAACCCAACAATGCGATCTTCAGTGGGACGACGCACCCACCACATTGTCTACAATATAAGATAAGTGGATATACATG